>CM042239.1:10465882-10745882 GCA_023566225.1 Romanogobio albipinnatus | reverse complement strand
GTCCCTGAGCTCCCCCACCAACCTCTCTCGTTGTAGTAATGAGGAAGATGAGTCATTGTACCGTGCAAAATGTTAGGAATACAACAAACAGCAGCTTTTACATCGCCCTCCTCCTTCTCTTTCTATCTCTTGCAAGCCAGCATGCAGTCTGCAAAATCTGCTCTGGTATGATGTTGAATGAGTTATGATCTTCGACTGTGACTTGTCCCTGCCAGTCATGGGTGTTTTCTATTACTTTTCACAGACATGTTGACAATCCCTAAAATGTTAGTGCACTCATGTGTGTCAATAGATTCAAAGTGAAAGCACCATAGTGTACACAGACAAAACCAGCATCTGTCTCTCTGCTGCAATGAATGGATGGATGGATAGATAGATAGATAGATAGATAGATAGATTAGATAGATAGATAGATAGATAGATAGATAGATAGATAGATAGATAGATAGATAGATAGATAGATAGATAGATAGATAGATAGATAGATAGATAGATAGATAGATAGATAGATAGATAGATAGATAGATAGATAGATAGATAGATATATATATAGATAGATAGATAGATAGATAGATAGATAGATAGATAGATAGATAGATAGATAGATAGATAGATAGATAGATAGATAGATAGATAGATAGATAGATAGATAGATAGATAGATAGATAGATAGATAGATAGATAGATAGATAGATAGATAGATAGATAGATAGATAGATAGATAGATAGATACACTATATTGCCAAAAGTTTTGGGACGTCCTGCCTTTACATGCACATGAACTTGAATGACTTCCCATTCTTAATCCGTAGGGTTTAATATGGAGTTGTCCCACCCTTTGCAGCTGTAACAGCTTCAACTCTTCTGGGAAGGCTTTCCACAAGGTTTAGGAGTGTGTTTATGGGACTTTTTGACCATTCTTCTAGAAGCGCATTTGTGAGGTCAGGCACTGATGTTGGACGAGAAGGCCTGGCTCTCAGTCTCCGCTCTAATTCATCCCAAAGGTGTTCTATCGAGTTGAGGTCAGTCAAGGTCCTCCACACCAAACTCGCTCATCCATGACTTTATGGACCGACGCTTTGGTCACTGGTGCGCAGTCATGTTGGGACAGGAAGGGGTCATCCCCAAACTGTTCCCACAAAGTTGGGAGAGTGAAATTGTCTAAAATGTCTTGGTATGCTGAAGCATTAAGAGTTCCTTTCACTGGAACTAAGGGGCCAAGCCCAACCTCTGAAAAACAACCCCACAGCATAATCCCCCCTCCACCAAACTTTACACTTGGCACAATGCAGTCAGGCAAGTCCCGTTCTCCGTGCAACCGCTAAACCCAGACTCGTCCATGGGATTGTGTGCTTTACCCCACTGCATCCCACACTTTGCATTGCTCTTGGTGATGTAAGGCTTGGATGAGCTGCTCGGCCATGGAAACCCATTGCATGAAGCTCTACACACTGTTCTTGAGCTCATCTGAAGGCCACATGAAGTTTGGAGGTCTGCAGCTGTTGACTCTGCAGAAAGTTGGCAACTTCTACACCCTCAGCATGCGCTGACCCCGCTCTGTGATTTTACGTGGCCTACCACTCCGTGGCTGAGTAGCTGTTGTTCCCAATTGCTTCCGCTTTGTTATAACACCACTAACAGTTGAGGGTGGAATATTTAGTAGTGAGGAAATCTCACGAATGGACTTATTGCACAGGAGGCAATCGATCACAGCACCACGCTTGAGTTCACTGAGCTCCTGAGAGCGACACATTCTTTCACAAACGTTTGTAGAAGCGTCTGCATGCCTAGTGCTTGATTTATACACCTGTGGGCATGAAGTGATCGGAACACCTGAATTCAGTGATTTGGAGGGGTGTCCCAATATTTTTGGCAATATAATGCAGATGGATGGATAGATAGATTCCAGAGTGGCCTTAAATTCCAGTAAATGCTGCTCCAGCCAATCTCTCTGGCTATTCCTCTTTCCTTCCTTTCCTTCTTTCTTCCCTCTCTCCTTGCCCTCTCTCCCCTGCTCAATGTCAGTGACGGCAGGGCCACCGGTGATGGCTCTGTCTTCCGTAACATGGCTCCGGGTTTGGCCGCCCCATTACAGAATCCATTTTCTACAGACAAGAATCTCATTTCAATTTCGGTGTGCACGTTTGTTTTCATGTGCGTGCGAGTGCCTATTGTGGTTTCTGTGCGCCCTAATGAACCGTGTGTTTTTGTGCGTGAGTGTGCGTACACACAAAAGACTGCGTATGCACTGTGTTTGTGTATGTGTATGTATGCACATAAATTTAGTGCTATTTCATTTCTTCTCAATGACTTTCCCTGCGCAGAATCAATTCTTCCAGTGGGAGAGAGGTGGCAGGGAAAGGTGGGCGGAGCATGCTCACTCGTTTAGACAAGAGGGATTGAAAATAGGAAGGAGGGTTGGACAAAAATAAGTAATATCCCATCATCTCTCTCCCTCTTTCTCTGGCTCTGAAATGCAGCCCTATTATCCTAAGTGCAATAATAAATACAGCAATGATCCAGAATTAATCATGTTCCCCTCCAACCACACAGAGATAGAACAAAGAGAACGCAGAAAAATGATGAAGGACAGAATAAAAAAAGAAGAGTGAAAGCACAAACAATGCCATGGAATCAGTCCAAAAATGTTAAAGTGCATGTTACATAAATAAAAGCATACGTTTGTAGTTCCTTTTAAATCAGCGTCTAACACCATCTGTGAACTGAAACAGGAACGCTCACGTTTAGAAGTCCGAGAGCTGCTTTTAATGTGGGCTGATACCTGATGTCAATGCTTGTCTTAAACCATATTTTATCCCATTTATTATCAAGGGTGTTTTGAATGTGCTGATCAGTCTTTAAAAGACCCTTTTGAATTCATTTTCTAATTTGAATTTATGCCCATAAATCTCACACTGTCACATGCAGGGCAGACCAAGGAAGAGGAGAGGGAGAGGTGGATCCAAATTGCAGTCAAAATGCAGTTCATTAAATAAAAACAAAGAAGATCACCCAAAACCAGAAACATAAAAATAACAGGAGCAAATTAACACAACAGCAAAGAGATCACAAGACAATGGCTGTATCCAAAATCGCCCCCTGTGCCCTTTAATACACTCTAAAAACTGCTGGGTTAAAAACAAGCCAAGTTGGGTTGAAAATGGACAAACCCAGCGGTTGGGTTGTTTTAAGCAAATATTTAACCCAACCACTGGGTTAAAACAATCCCAATTGCTGGATTAAAACAACCCAACCGCTGGGTTTGTCCATTTTTAACCCAACTTGGCGTGTTTTTAACCCAGTATTTTTTTAGAGTGTAGGGCACTATTTGAGGGCACACCCATTTGTAGTGGTGTTCGAATCCATAGTGGACGTTATTGAGTGCACTCATTCAATCCCACAATGCACGAGGTAACGAGTGTACAACCGATGTACGCTCATTGGCTAGAGAATACCCATAATGCACTGTGTTCGTACAGTATCCTTGACTGGAAAAACCACCCAACACAATGGCCAGAGGTGTCATTTTCCAGGGATAATGCCATGATGTAGTGTGTGTGTGTGTGTGCGTCATAGGTGTGCTCATGCCACTTTAGCTCCGCCCACTGCACGCCTCCACGAGCTCGGCTGTTTTCTAAAAGAATCGGTACAGCGTATCCGTCTTTTATAAATCTGATATAACTAAAGACTCTTTGGATATATGATGGACACACTACTCTATAGGTTTATACATGCTAGTGTCCATGACAGAGTACAAGCAAGGCCGGATTTACCACCGGGCCGATTGGGCCGGTGCCCGGGGGCCTCCGACCTCTAGGGGGCCTCCAAGACCACACTAACTGTGGCCTCATCCTTTTTTTTATTTTTTATTATTAGATTCAATTAAAATTAATGAATGAGTGTGTGTATGTGTGTTAACAATAATTAATTTACACACACAAAAAAATCATGATCAGCTTTTCGGTTGTGTCTGATGATGACAATGAGTCAGTATCAGTTTACCGCGGAAACTGTTGACAGCGGCAAGACAGGCGGTAGAAGACCGTGTGAAAAAGAGTTGAGGACAAAAAAACAAACAACATGGATAAAAAACGATGGAGCAGTGGAGCCACCAAACGGAAAGCTAAAAGGGAGAAGGATAGCCGACCGAAACCGAAACAGAGACAGGTGCCTCGGAAGCCGCTGATGGCGGCAGAGACCCGGCGTCGACGGGTAGGATAACGTACATAACCAGTTTGACAGACTAAAAAAATGTAGGTCTATCTATTATTTTTTCCCCTTATTAAAAACCCTAATTATAGCCAGATCGGCGCAGAAGCCTTTCATCTGCATCCCCCGAGTCCGACCCGATCCACCTAAATAAATTATTTTCCTGATTTAGCTAGAGGCGAGCCCAGCATCTGCATTTCACCGTCTGTCCCCGTATGGTATGATATGTTGCTTTTAGTAACGTAACGTTTACTGTATTAATGTTGACTGTTCCTTTTTATGACCAGATACGCGTTTTAGGCTTATCAATGCATAGATGTGGGACTCGTTCTCTAGTTGAGCGTATTTCACATATTTTAAAAGAAGCCTATTGCCTAACGTTACATCTCTCGTCTTTTCCCGTCAGTTCACTAGCTACTACAGAGAAGTATCGCTTTGTTGTTTTTAATATTTTTAGAACCTTACGCTGATTAAATCATTATTTTATGAGATAAAAATGTGCTTATTTATGTAGGCTATTATGTAACTAGTGGCTCAAGTATACTAATAAATCATAATCTAACTTGCAGGGCTATTATTAGGGTTATAAGTTAACTCAAACTAAAACTAAGAACATGAAAACATGTTAACTGAAGTAAAATAAAATATATTTTCATTTCAGCTAGTAATTTCCATTTAGTTTAACTTGATTTAATAAAAGAGCTAAAACTGAAATAAAAATATTTAAAAAATAAAATCTGTATTTATTATTTAAAAAAAATGTTATTTCACATCCTGCCCAATGATATTCTAAACAATGTTGATATTTAAGGATATAGAAACAAACAGTGAATGTAGGCTGTGCAATATATTATGAGCAAAAAGGTGGTTAAAATCACATCCACCTATTTTTATGCGCATTTTGGGATATTGCATAAAAAAACTGAATTGAAACGGCAAGATGCATATGCGCTCATTTGAGTCGGATACATTTTCTATCCGATACGAAAACATGCGCATAAACTACGATGGAAATGCCTTATCGAATAAATTCCTTGATGCGCATTAAAAAAAAAACTTTCGCGATGTAACAGCATAACACTACCGACCAGCGGAAAAATCTTGTTTGCAAAACATCTGAAATGTGTTTTGGTCTTTCAGAACTCTGTTGTCAAGGATGCTCGGTATATTTCCCTCCTGTCTTAGATGACTGCTTCCCAAACAGCACATCTGCCTCTGAAAGCATGACAACACGTTTATTGAGACGCACGAGTTTCTCTGAGACGCAAAAAAATTATTATATACGAAAATGATTATATATGGTGGCTTCTCCTATGTTTCTTAGTGATTTTTTAGCGGTAGCTTATCAGGAAGTGACGATTATGTTCTCTTCAACTCGCTGGATGGAAATAGTGCTTTTTTCGCAAATGTTTTATGCGATTTTGCATTTTTGCGCATAAATTACATTCGCAACTTTGGATGGAAACATAGCTATTCAATCTAAAAACAAAAATAATTTGTTTTTAAATTGACTAAAGGCAAAACTAAAAATGAAAATAAAAACAAAAGCACAAACTAATTATATTAGTCTGCATTTGATTGCATCATTATAATGGTCAACATTATTTTTCATAAACATATACATGTAGGTTTAAAATTCTACAACAACAAATATTTGAGCAATATGCATATATTAGTCAGAATTTTGTGCTCGGTCTGTTTGGCGCGCATGCACGCAGTGGCGCTCATTCATGGAAGCTTGACTTTTTGCGGAGATTCACTTGCAGAAGGCTCGCTCCTCCTCTCCTGACAGATTGTTTCAAAGCAGCTTCACAGTGTGAAACAGGAAAATAATGCAACAGAATTTTATTCGGCCGTACAGCCACTCTGTAGAAAACTGTGATGTTATCAGCTCATTTCAATTATCATACAGTGACAATGTGGGCAGATAAGTAATTTAGTTTATATGGTTAATTTAGTTTACTAATTAGGTTTATTTGGATATTAAGTTGAAAATTTAGTGTTTTATTTTTCAGACCTACTGTATGGATATGAATGGTATTGCCTCATTCCATATTGTTTAAAAAAATATACCAATATATCATACAAACTTGATATATAATATTTCAAAGTATTGGTACTTTTACTTGATTACAATTTTTTAGTACTTTGTCCATCTCTGCAACTCATTTTAATTATCCACCACTCTGCCCCCTTTTCTTACTGTCCTTGTTTTGTTTTAAACTAAAAAAAAAAAAAAAAATGATTTTTTTAAGCTGTGTGAGTTTGGGTCACGAGTTCTGGGGGGCCTCGAAAATTTTGTGCCCAGGGGCCTCTGTTTTCTAAATCCATGCCTGAGTACAAGATACATTTTTTCATGACTACTGGACTACTGGTTTCAAATTATTATTAAACAGCACAAACTCTGCAGAAGCGGCAGTCCTTCTGGCACTCAGTGTCTGAATTCACTCACTCGCTTTCATTCACTCCTTCAAGTGGACTATATTAGTGGAGTAATGTAGGGAATAGTGACTAAGGGTCTAGGGGGGTGATTTCGAACACAGCCGATGAGCTAACTGCAACTGAGGGCTTAAATATTCAGAGCTATCAAGGAAACTAGATGGGACACAGGTGAAAGGAAGCAATAACGACAGAAACCAAATCAGTAACTACAATAAATGAGAACAGGAAACCTAGGGAACAGGAACAGAAAATCGCCCCCATACCCTTATTAACTCTTCCCTTCATTACTTCACTATTATAGTCCACTTGAAGGAGTGAATTAAAAAGTGAGTGAGTGAGTGAATTTGGACACCGGAAGGGCTGTCTCTTTTGCATACTTTCCTCTTGCTGTTTAATAATCATTTAACATGTATTAAACTGGCGGCTCCAGTAGTTATGAAACGATATATCTTGAATTCTGCCATGGAAACTAGCATGGATAAACCGTAATTAAACAATTTAATCAATTAAAAGGAATTTATACCTGTATGGTGTTACGCTGTAGCCACATTGGACCAGCGGTTTGGAAAATGAAAGGATGGATGGATGATTCAGCTGTGGACGCCATCTTCAGGTCAGATGCAGGACTTCGTTTGATGCGCAACTCCAGCAAATTCCAGACACAGCCACTGTTTTCTTCTCACTTATGCTCCTTTCACATGCACATTTCTGTCATTAATTCCTCACCCTCATGTCGTTCCAAACCTGTAAGACCTTCGTTCATCTTCAGAACACAAATGAAGATATTTTTGGATGAAATCCGGATTTTTCTTGCGGGTTTGGAACGACATGAGGGTGAGGAATTAATGACAGAAATGTCATTTTTGGGTGAACTATCAGTTTAATATTCAAGGAAAAAAAGTCCAGATTGCGGTGTATTGAACTGCATCACCTAAACAAAGAAAAACAGAAAAATGACTTCCATTCACAGATCCTAGCATTGTTTCTCAACCGGTGATTTTAA
Organism: Romanogobio albipinnatus; assembly: GCA_023566225.1. Classification (NCBI taxonomy): domain Eukaryota; kingdom Metazoa; phylum Chordata; class Actinopteri; order Cypriniformes; family Gobionidae; genus Romanogobio; species Romanogobio albipinnatus. Next base: position 10,738,228 of record CM042239.1, on the reverse strand, counting down.
AAAGCTGCATTTTGGCGTTTCCATTTAGCATTTTTAATGCGATATCCCAAAATGTGCATAAAACTAGGTGGATGGAAGCCATTGACTGCTTCATGTATTGATGAAGGTCATGTGTGATGGAAATGTTTTCTTTGGTGTCATGCTAAACACTGCTACTCACAAGTCAAGGGCATTAAATTAGTGATATTTAACTGTAACATAATGTGCAAGCTTCTTGCAAACCTCATCCTGAGCAGCTTTCTCGGACTACACACCTTATGACTCTGCAGTGATTTCCCTTCAAATATTTTCTTGCAATTCAGGTACATTGTCTAGGCCTGCTTTAGCTCTTTATGCTGACGACAGGCCATTATTGTTGTGTGTGTGTGTTTTATGTCTAGTCGCAGAGTGCCAGCCTTGTTACCTGCTCCAGGTAAAGGGGACTGGGCCAGAACTGAGCCCTAGGCATTCTGAGTAATTAGGCCAGCGTGTGACCTTACCTCAGCTCACAGATCAAACCGCCTGGCCAATATCGGTCTAGATCATTTTCCTGTGCTCTACTTGTATTTGCATAGTTTCCATCTAATTCTATAACTACTATTTAAAATTATACATTATTTCATTCCTGTGTACATACTAAACAGTTTGAACTGTTTCATGGTGCCACACTGGGGTTCGTTTAATGTGGACTGGATAAATATCCTTATTATTTGTGAGCTGTGCTGCCTGAATATGTGTCTTTTTGACATTATATATACAGTATGTACTTCACCCTTTATTCAAATATTATGAAATAATTAATTATAAATAGTTTAAAATCAATAAATCAAATAAAAATCAATATAGCTTTATTTGTGATAATTCAATGAAACATGCCAAATTCAGTCCCTCCAGAAAAACGCGATTATGCGATCGCGTAATTTAACGCATAATCAGCCAAAGTCCGCATATTTATGCGGGGGCCGCATTTTTTCAAATACGCCGCACTTTCGCCGCATAAATTGCCTATTTCCGCGTTCAAAATATGCGGGGCTAGCATAATTTCATAATCCCCGCATTTTCGTTGCAAAAAAAGTCATATATATTAGCAGAAAGTTGAAAAATGTTCGTTTACTTCACACAAGAGCCGCCATTTCCGCCTATTGCCATGGGAACGTTTTGAAGTGACCCGACGTGAACATCATCGAAAAGCTGCAAACCCCCGTGTTGAAACCATAGATATCGGTGAAACCATGATGAAGCGCAAACTCCCATTTGCCAACAAAAATAACAGCAAAAGACCGCGCAAAGCAGTTTCCCGGTGTGTTGACCGATTTCAAAACACAGCATCATGAAGCTTTGAAGCGTTATGAATCAATGAGTCGATTCAGCGGTTCGGATCGTCAAAGTCACGTATTTCAGCAGTTTGACACGCGATCCGAATCATGAATCGACTCGCTGATTCATAGCATCATGATGCTGTGTTTTGAAATCTGTCATCACTATATAAGTCGTTATGTAGAGACGAACGGAGGTCTTACGGGTGTCCAACGACATGAGGGGACGTCATTAATGACAGAATTTAAATTTTTGGATGAACTAACCCTTTAAGAGATTGCACTTTGTGCATTGGAAGCACTCAAATGTCTGTTTTGTAAAGCTACCTCTGTAAAACAGGAAGTTATTTATTCATTTTTCAGAAGTTGTAGAATATTCCTTTTGTAAAGCTACAGAACTTGTTTGACTCAATGTTTTGTAAATTTGAGTCATGTGTTTATTAAGGTCTTCAATAAAACAAGATGAGAACTTAAATATTCCCAGCACTTTCTGTGATGTAGTGCTTTTTTTCTCTTTTTCATCAAACCGCAGTTTTTGCAAGTTCCCGCAATTTCATCGCATAAAATTGCATAAATATCCCGCATTTTCCATCGCATTTTTTAAGAAAACATGCAGCATAATCAAGGATTTTTGCCCACAACAATCACAAAAAAAAAGCCGCATTTTTCTGGAAGGACTGCAAATTGTGCAGATATCTTTTTTTTTGCCAGGTTGTCATACAGAGAAATTATAAACACATAATTTAACACATAAAAAAAAAAAGGAACCAACGAAATATTAATAGCTGGTTATGCTGTTGTCTCTTAATGAGTCATGGGTTTTGGGTGTAACATGTAATACACCAATCAGAGTCTCATCTCATTGAATATTTAAAAATGTTTGTGTGCTGCTTGTGTGTATTAAGCAGAGTGTACGCGCATTGTGCACCCGTCTATAGGCGCATATTACTAACCCTTTGTTGGTCAATGGCACAGCCGTTTTCAGTTCCTCAAAATAGCAATGTGCCTGAACAAACCTCGTTTTCATTCCAGCACGCCCATGGGCGAACAGATGGACGCGAGTGCATTTGCTATTTAAACAACGTGGCGCTGGACGTGACAATTATAACTGTGTCGGGCTGAAACTAACAAAAAACACTTGATGATAGGGCACTAGTGCTCAAAATAATAAACTGGTTTGAGTGGAGCCAACTCAAATGAAACAAATTAGTTCAATCAAATGAACTTTTCTGAGTATTTAGAACTTTCTTTTTCTTTAGAGTTCACAAAACTGACACATTTGAAGTAATCTGAATTGTTTCATAGTTTTGAGTTTCATGAACTTGTTTCTTTTAATTTTAGGCTTAACTTAAATTCAACTGAAACTGGCCTGGGATTTCTATTTCCTGTAGAAGAGTTATAGCTTATAATAGGGGTTAGGGGTTAATAAAGGCCTTCTGAAGCAAATCAATGGGTTTTTGTAAGAAAAATATCAATATTTAACACATTATAGTAAAATATCCGTAATAATATTCCGTATTACTTTTATAATGGATGGATGCACAAATTTTGGGCTGCCATTATAAAGCTTGGATTAGCCAGGACATTTTTTGATATAACTCTGATTGTATTCGTCATAAAGAAGAAAGTCATATACACCTAGGATGGCTTGAGGGTGATTAAAGGGGATCATTTACATTTTTGGGTGAACTATCCCTTTGACTAATTATTAACTACATTTTAATAATTGTGTTATAGTCTATTAATAACCCATAAACAGTAAAGTCGAAGTGAATTGATTGTCTATACCCTTGTGCCTCTTCAGCCCAGGTCAAACATCTATTTCACATGCTGTTTTGTCATTTTTCTTTCATCATGTTAGATGGAGATACTTGTGTTCTTCCACCTCCACAGCAATGTTTCTCTCTTTCACTCCCTCAACAACTAATTCCTTCCATCCATCTTTCATCCTTCTCTATTTCCACCCTGCCCCCCTTCATCTGTCTATTTTTCCCACTGTCTCTCTCAGTTTTACCCCCCTGCTCTTTTGCTGGTCTACATTTATCTCCATTAGAGATGCACATGTATTAATAGTGAGGGTCTGAGGGGGAGAGAGATCACTCATCGCTCTCTTTTACTCTCTCTGAGTGTTTACTATCATCAGTAAGACATAGCCAGGCTGAGAGGCTTTCTTCCAGAGATTTGAGTTTCTACTATAATCTTGTCTTATATTCCCCTGGCTCTTTTTCGCCTCTCTCTCTCTCTCTCCCTCTCTCTCTCTCTCTCTCTCTCTCTCTCTCTCTCTCTCTCTCTCTCTCTCTCTCTCTCTCTCTCTCTCTCTCTCTCTCTCTCTCTCTCTCTCTCTCTCTCTCTCTCTCTCTCTCTCTCTCTGGGATAGGTGTACCCCCTTGGTGTTGGACACATGTACTCGACTGCCGCAGCTTTAATTACGTAGCAGAGGTGGAGAGACTAATACAATACAAACAGTAATACTGTGAAATAGCATTACAACTTAAAATAACAATTTTCTATTTTAATATATTTATATTGCACTTTATTCCTGTGGCGCAAAATCTGAATTTTCAGCAGCAATATAATTTTTAATCGCAACATCTAGCTACTGGGGTGCCTCAGGGCTCAGTTCTAGGACCACTTCTCTTCTCAAACTACATGTCATCACTAGGAGCTGTCATTCAGAAACATGCATTTTCCTATCACCGCTATACTGATGACACACAACTCTCATTCCTCTCATTCCAACCAGATGATCCAACGGTAGCTGCTCGCATCTCAGCCGGCCTCACAGACATTTCTTGCTGGATGAAGGACCACCGCCTTCAACTAAACCTTGCGAAGACGGAGCTGCTTGTGGTCTGCCAACCCAACACTTCATCACAACTTCTCCATTCAGCTCGGTTCGTCAACCGTAACTCCATCCAGGACAGCCAGGAACCTTGGAGTTGAGATTGATGATCAGTTAAACTTCACAGACCACATTGCTAGAACTGCCTGTTCCTGCAGATTTGCCTTATAAAACATCAGGAGGATCAGGCCCTTCCTATCGGAGCTACACAACTCCTTGACCAAGCTCTTGTTCTCTCCAGACTGGACTATTGTAATGCTCTCTTGGCAGGCCTTCCAGCATGCACTGTCAACCCTCTGCAACTGATCCAGAATGCTGCAGTAAGAGTGGTTTTTCACGAGCCGAAGAGAGTGTATGCCACACCTCTCCTTATAAAATTGCACTGGTTGCCAATTGCCACTCGCATCAAATTCAAGACACGGACATTTGCCTACAGAACAACCACTGGCTCTGCACCCCTATACCTAAACTCATTACTTCAGACCTCCGTGCCATTCGGAAGCTTGAGCTCGGCAAGTGAAACGCGCCTTATGGTGCCATCCCAAAGAGGCAAAAAATCACTTTCACAGACCTTTACCTGGGCTGTTCCCTGCTGGTGGAATTACCTGCCTATCTCAACCCGAGTCTTTAGCCATTTTCAAGAAACTGCTGAAGATGCATATTTTTCTGCAAAGACCCATTAACCCTTTCACACTTAAGTTTAAAATATTCTGGCTGACCCCCCAACGTGAGTTTTTCTCGGCAATCACAATAGTGCTGTATTTAGTTTTTCCTATTTTATTAAAAATATTCACAAATTTGTTAACTATAGCATGAAAAATATGGACAAGTGGATGTGTTTTGTTGTTTAAACACCTTTATAACGATCATGTTATTTGAGCTATATGTGCGATGGGCGCCGCCATTTTAGTTTGAGCTGCAGTTCAAAGAATCGGATCTATTAGATTTACTACACGTGAATTCATCCACTTCTTGCGAAATACATAAAAAGTAAGTGGCCGGTGAACTGGGAGAAGAATAGAGTAAACTTTAAAGTTCCTTACACAATGCACATCTGTTATGAATAAAACTTGTTGTCTAATTATAATGGGAAGGATTATTATTGCTGCTTCTATAGACCATTATGACTGCTTCCATTGTGTATTTCACAAACTCAAAATTTGCTCTAATCACAGTGTAATTGTATGCTCCAGGGAGCAGCCAAGACTGATCACACCGGTGTGATCATACATGCAAAAGGGTTAATACTACACTGACTATTCTATATCTCCTATTCTATAGGTCCTTTTTAATCTAATTTGAGTATTGTTTATTACCTGTCTTCTATGTTGTTTTATTCTGTTTTTCTATTTAATATTTTCTTTACTCTGTTCCGCACTTTGTTCAGCTTTTGCTGTGTTTAAATGTGCTATATAAATAAAATGTACTTACTTTTATTTATCTTACTGACCCCAGACTTTTGAGTATATTATAAATATACTTGTTATTCTTATAATTGATTCAACAAGGACATTGAATATTGATAAAATAGTTATTATTTTATATAGTTATTATATATAATTTTTTAATGACCTTTTACCCCAAGATATGTATATGCAAATTGAAACACATTGAAAATGATGGACTGGCCCCTTCAAAGTCCGGACCTCAACCCCATCGAGCACATTTGGGGCGAGTTGGAAAATAAACCAGACAGATCTATTGTACATTCAAAGGAAAGCTTTTGGCTTCAGTTGCAGAATTCATGGGATAACATATATATATAATAATAACAAATATATTGACACTATGCCAGAGAGATGTGCTGTGATTGCTGCAAAAGGTGGACATATTGAAGTTAAAAGTGGATAAAAATAATACGACTCACTTCATCTGTATGTTTTTTGAACATTATGATATGAAATCATGTTTTGGAGGGAAAAAAGGTAAATATTTTCAGATCTGTTGGGTGTTCTAATAATTTTGGCCACCACTGTAGCTCACTATAGAACAGAGTCTCTTCTATATGTGTGTGTGCGTGTTTACAATTTGAAAACCACTTGCCTATCTTGTATTATCCTGTTACATTTACTCAGCTGCTGTGGGCCCTGATTGGTGGTCAGAGGTCATGTGATGGAGATAAGATAAGAAAAGGATGGAAGGCATTAGTGATGAGCATAGTGACGTGGATCATTTCTTCAACTGAATGCAATTAAAGTTTATTGATCGGGATGTTGCCCCATCTTTCCCTGTCCTGGGATGTGCTGCTGTAGGTTAGCTACTCTCTCTCTCTCTCTCTCTCTCTCTCTCTCTCTCTCTCTCTCTCTCTCTCTCTCTCTCTCTCTCTCTCTCTCTCTCTCTCTCTCTCTCTCTCTCTCTCTCTCTCCGTGATTGCTTGCTTTTGGCAGTCTCATCTCTCCCCATTGTTTTCCTAGGGGACAAAATGGGACTTATTTGAATTACATTTCCTCTGTTTTTCTACTGCCTGGCCATTTCGATCATTATCACTGTCAGCCCATCTGTAGTTACTAAGTTCATTTACTCAGTTGCTGGATAAACTCATACCTTGTCTTATCTGTATCTCGCCAGCACTGACAGATGCATCTATCCAGCAGTTCCTCCAGGATTTTCCATTATAGTCAATGTGCGAGTCACCATTAATATAGCTTTGTCATTTCATAGTGCTTCATTTATTCAGGCTATCCATATAATAATTAAACGTGTACTCTGTCATTTTTGTTTATGTTATGCAGGCTTGGACTAATGCTGTGTTCACACCAAACGCGAATAGAGCGTCAAAATCACGTCTACCGCGTCTAGTTGGACGCTTGAACATTTTGAAACCATTCGCGCGTCCACAGCAAATTGGACATGCGTATAAATCGAGCGTTTGAAGCGAAATACACATGCGTTCAAAGCGCTCCAGGAGAAATATGTCATAAAACACCACTCTGCCTCTTTTCATTTTCGTTAAAAAAAAATATATTAAACATTAATAGTCACACAAATGTGGTCTAGGCAACTCCTACATTATCTTCACTGCATGTATATTTAAATATCCTTAAAAAATAAAGTTATGAAACTTCTCTTTGCCCTCAGTCAAAACGATTTGGCAGACAACAAATTATAGATTCATGAGAGCAAAGATCGCCCGTTAGATCCACACAAGACAAACCACTACAGGACATCAGAGCCAGCGGCAAACGTCAGAAGGACTAGCCGAGGAAAGGCTGCTCTCACCGGGGTTAATGAGCACCCGGTGATCGCCTGGATTTTTAAAAAATTTTATAGGCGCTCTCTTTATAAATAAACCACAGATTGGAGCTTTAAACAACTATATTCTCACCTGAAAAAGTCTTAAAACCTAATTTTGTGACACAATAGTAGTATTTTTAAATTATGCAGGGTTTCTCATCACGTCACTTTACCACGTGACAGCCGCGAGCAGGCTCCTGATTGGTTAACGCGGCGTGAATTGATGCCAAAATTCAGATTTTTCAACTCGGGCGTCAGACGCGAATTTGCTTCAAACGCGTGAATGCACAAAAAGCACCACTCGGCCATAACGCGCGATACGCGCAAGACGTTCAATTCGCGTCCAATTTGCGCGAACTGGACGCGCGAATGAGGCGTAATCGCGTCCATCGCGCGAAACGCGTCTATCGTGCCACAGGACCTCCAGACACGCATCAACGCACCTTTCCATTGACTTAACATTGAAATCACTCGCTCCTGACACTCTATTTGCGTTTGGTGTGAACGCAGCATTAGACTGACACTGAAGCGGTGTGGATGCAACATCATGGAACATTCAGTGCGAATGGATCAGTCATGGTGCGTTCACACCAAATGCAAATAGAGCGTCAGGAGCGAGTGATTTCAATGTTAAGTCAATGCAAAGACGCGATGACACGTTTTGTGCGAATCGAGCGTTTGACGCGTGATTCGCGCAAATGGCGCAAGTCGAAAAATCTGAACTTTGGTGGATATTCGCGACACGTTGTAGTGACAACAATGTGGACAAAATCATATGTGGATACCCAGAGCTGTATGTACTTTATAGAAACAGGAATAAAAAGGATCTTGCTTGGAAGAAAGTGAGTGAGGAGGTCGGACAATCTGGTAAGTTGTAAAAAACGCTCTTTACTCAATTTGAGCTGTACATAGGCCCTATTGAGACTACAAGCTAGTTAAAGCCGGCAAATTGAGATTGTTCACCGTATTTTAAAACAATCCATGTCAGCCATTTCGCAACGAGGCGAGCCGGCTGGCAGAAGCCCCTCCCATGATGCAAATTTGCGTCTGCTGTGAAGTGAATGTCACACGCGAATGAAGCGAGTAAGCTAAAAAGGTTCAAGCGTCCAACTACGCGCGAATAGCGAGATTTATTCATCGCGTCTGGTGTGAACGCACCATCACAATTCACAGTTCATAGTGAGCCATAATTTATTGAGTTACCTATTATGCCCTTTCTAAAATGTCTTGAATTTGTTTTTGGGCTCTACTGGAACCGGTTTCCATGCTTGAATGTTCAAAAACACCTTAATTTTTTACACTATTCTCCACTGTTGCAGCTCCTCTCTCCCCAGTCTGTCAGTAACACTCTGTTTATTTCCTGTCTCTCCTTCTGAAAAGCGCAGTGTGCTCTGATTGGTCGGCTGGACCAGTGTGTTGTGATTGGTCAAGTGTTTCGAATGTGTTTGGGAAATGTCTCGCCCCTTACCATAACTGCCAGTTTCAACACACTACTAACTAACTTAACCAGGCCCCGCCCGTTTATTTTGGGAATTATTTAAATGAGGAATATTGTAACTCAAGACTCTAAACAAATCTTGTGCTTTGTAACTTTGCAGGCGCGCAATATTACACACTATAGACAGTTGACACTATATTCATCTTTGCAACTATTAGCTGGTCATGTAATCTCAACATGTCAGTCCCCATTAAGAAGACACGCTCCATATTTTTCATCATAAATGTTTATTGAGAGACAAATCCTCATATCTGATTTCTGAAGGATCATGTGACACTGAAGACTGGAGTAATGATGCTGAACATTCAGCTTTGATCACAGGAATACATTTTAAAATATATTTAAATATTTAAATTATAACTATATTTCACAACATTACTGTTTTACTCTATTTTTGATCAAATAAATGTGATAAAAATGGTGTATTTTATTGAACACAACACAAATGATGGTATTAAAATAATGAACTGTGCACAAAACAAGTTTAGGCATCGGAGGACCTGCTCATTTCTTTACAGATGTTAAGGCGAGATTTGGACAGTGTGATATGAATGTAAAGTTCGGAGCTGCAAGGGCTGTGTCTCTGTACTGCTCATTAGTTCCTGCTCGCTTGAGTGTGAGTTTAAAACTTCATTATCCTCCAGAGGAGAGGGTGCTGAGACATGAAGCGTCAGCCTCTGCCTTCTGTTGCTCCCATCGCCTGAGTCACAGCAGATGTACCGTAGAGAAAAGTCACGCAACACAAGCATGCCATTTGCCTTATGCTGTCTAGATGAAGACTAGGGAATACTATCCACCACGAACACGTATTCACACCTTTTGTTGTATTAAGTTCTGAGAAACTCCAGTGACTACTGTGACACACATTTCAGTGATTACGGTCTCATTTTGTCTCTATTGGTGTTAAGTTGAAATATTAATTATTCTTTGTTTCTGAGACTGCAGGGTCTTTAAAGGCGCAGTAAGCAATTTCTGAGAAACACTGTTGATATATGAAATCAGCCCAAACAAACACACCCCTCCCTACATTGCTCCGCCCCCAAAATGCACAAACACAGAAAGAGTGGATGTCTCTTTAGCTGAAGTGAAGCAAGATAATGTCGGACGAACAAATGACAAGGAAGAACAAACAATGAACATACAGCACACAAGAGTAGTGTTGTTCACCGGCAACTCCAGACAAACAATGACACTCAAAACTGTCCTGTACCAAAACATTTTGGTTCCACAAAACCAATGTTATTCACGTATGGAGCACAAACAATGCAACCTTGACAAATGCTTTCAGGCCTTCCCACTTCTGTCTCTCCAGCGCTGGAAAAATTTTCTAATATTAACGCGGGTCCTAAAGCTCTTGTCTGATCATAACCATTCTTTTCCAGTGATATTCCTCTGAGCTTTCCTCTACTGCTGATTGGCTCACTCTCTCTCCTCCCTGATCATGAGTGGACACGCCCTCTACTGCTGATTGGCTCACTCTCTTTCCTCCCCCATCATGAGTAGACACGCCCCCTACTGCTGATTGGCTCACTCTCTCTCCTCCCCCGTCATGAGTGGACACGCCCTCTACTGCAGATTGGCTCACTCTCTTTCCTCCCTCATCATGAGTGGACACGCCCCCTACTGCTGATTGGCTCACTCTCTCTCCTCCCTGATCATGAGTGGACACGCCCTCTACTGCTGATTGGCTCACTCTCTTTCCTCCCCCATCATGAGTAGACACGCCCCCTACTGCTGATTGGCTCACTCTCTCTCCTCCCCCATCATGAGTGGACACGCCCTCTACTGCTGATTGGCTCACTCTCTTTCCTCCCCCATCATGAGTGGACACGCCCCCTACTGCTGATTGGCTCACTCTCTCTCCTCCCCAATCATAAATAGACACGCCCCCTACTGCTGATTGCTCACTCTCTTCTCCCCAATCATGAGTAGACACACCCCCTACTGCTGATTGGCTCACTCTCTCTCCTCCCCTATCATGAGTGGACACGCCCCCTACCGCTGATTGGCTCACTCTCTCTCCTCCCTGATCATGAGTGGACACGCCCTCTACTGCTGATTGGCTCACTCTCTTTCCTCCCCCATCATGAGTAGACACGCCCCCTACTGCTGATTGGCTCACTCTCTCTCCTCCCCCATCATGAGTGGACACGCCCTCTACTGCTGATTGGCTCACTCTCTTTCCTCCCCCATCATGAGTGGACACGCCCCCTACTGCTGATTGGCTCACTCTCTCTCCTCCCCAATCATAAATAGACACGCCCCCTACTGCTGATTGCTCACTCTCTTCTCCCCAATCATGAGTAGACACACCCCCTACTGCTGATTGGCTCACTCTCTCTCCTCCCCTATCATGAGTGGACACGCCCCCTACCGCTGATTGGCTCACTCTCTCTCCTCCCCTATCATGAGTGGGCACGCCTCCTACTGCTGATTGGCTCACTCTCTCTCCTCCCCTATCATGAGTAGACACACCCCCTACTGCTGATTGGCTCACTCTCTCTCCTCCCCTATCATGAGTGGACACGCCCCCTACCGCTGATTGGCTCACTCTCTCTCCTCCCCTATCATGAGTGGACACGCCCCCTACTGCTGATTGGCTCACTCTCTCTCCTCCCCTATCTTGAGTGGACTACTGCTGATTGGTTCACTCTCTCTCCTACCCCATCATGAGTAGACACGCCCCCTACTGCTGATTGGTTCACTCTCACTCCTCGCCCATCATGAGTAGACACGCCCACCCTATGGCTGATTGGCTATAATTGTTGTGCTACTTGTTCCGATCCACTTTCATTTACCGTTTCTCAGAAATCGCTTACTGCTCCTTAAATGCAAAATTGCTTGTGTATGAGCATATGAGCTCTAGATTGTTCATAATGCATTAATGTTAATTTATACAACATTGAAAATGTGTCTGTAGAAATAAATGAACCTAGATTAATAAATGCAACAAATCGACCCTTATTGTAACGTGTTCCCAATACACCAATAAAAGTCTTTTTTATTTGATTTTCTGATAAATGCAAAGAAGAACAAAAACATGGCAGAGTGGTAAACCCAGACATCTTTTATCTGACCTGTGTGGGAACACAACTTGTCTGCTACTATTAAAAATGACTTGTTTGATAAACCCTTACATGGTTTCTGGCCTCTTTCTTATTCCTTTGATTCCTTGTAGGGGAGCAGATTCATTTCTTTCCTGTCAACATGACTCGGTATCACACATGAAAACTCTTGTCTGTTCAGTTTCAGAACGCACTGCAGAGAAGGGGATCAGGACTTTTCTGGAGAATGAATAGCCTACATACAGATTACATAGAGCACAGTTTTTTCATGGTGACATAAAATACTTTGAATTAGCTAGACTGGATCCTACATTAATCCTACTGGAACCGTTGTGGGCCTCTACAGAATAATTCCCAGCATTCACCTCATTACTACAGCCCTGTGAGTGTGTGCATGCTATATATAAATGCTCATGGGCTGATGACTTTACCTCAATAGTCCAATCTTTTCGAACACTCATGCACACTGGTTAATGCCCTGTGAGACCCGGCAAGTCCAGCCGCACCAGCAGTGGCTAATGGACTAAATGTGATAATGTTACAATCAATTCGCTTACATTAATACGAACCACACCAGCTCCCTACGGGCATCAAATACACTTGCTGTGTTTACAAACAAGAGCTTCATGCTGCATTAGCTGGTAAACCACAGCGCTGCATTTTCCCAACATTCAATCCCAGATTGTTAGAGACCTCAGACAGTGCTGGTTGACTGCGCAAAGAAACAGACACTGGTGACTTAATGAATTTCAAGTTATATTCATTTAAGCACATTTTTTTCAGTTGCTACGACTGCTTTGCTGAAATCCGCCTGCTAGAGGTGAGCACCGGTTAACATCATATACCTGATCAACCTGTCGGCGCACTGGCAAACGTGCTGTTTATTTCTCAGTCGTCTGTTTATTCAGAGTTATTGGTGCAGAGTAATTATCATGGCTGGCAATATTGATTGCAATGATTAGCCTGCAATCTGGCAGGCGGTTTCAAAAGCTTCAGATCTTTCAAATGCAAAATAGTTTAGTGATGTGTTCAAAATACTTATCTGCAATACAAGTCTAATAATACACCAAGGAGCTGTCCGACCGATCAACCGATAGAGGATCAACCAGTTTGGGTTTTGTGTGATGTTTAAGGACAAATACATTTCAATTTCTCGTTTTTCCTTTTATAACATGTATGAAGTCTTCGCCTGGGGCCAGTTGCCCAGCCTCTATCACTCTAAAAAAAAAGGTTCTACATGGCACCAGAAATGGTTCTTGGCTCGTAATCATAGGGGAACCTTTTTTAGCGCTATATAGCAACGATTTTGGTGCTTCAGAGGTTCTTCAGCGGTTCTTCAGCGGATCTTCTCCGGTTCTTCTCCAGTTCTTTGACTAAGGTGCTAGATACACTCAAAAAAAAAAAGGTTCTATATGGCACCAAAAATGGTTCTTCGTCGTAATCATAGGGGAACCATTTTTGGTGCTATATAGCACCATATCTTAGCATGTTCTGTATATGGTAGCGGTGCTATATAGCACCATAGTTAGTGGTGCTATATAGCACCTTAGTCAAAGAACCGGTGAAGAACCTCTGAAGCACCAAAATTGGTGCTATATAGCACTTTAAAAGGTTCCCCTATGATTACGAGCCAAGAACCATTTTTGGTGCCATATAGAACCTTTTTTGATGACAGACTTTGGCTCAGCATTTCAGAATGATCAAAATACCAACATTTGAGATGCTGTGCGATGAAATTTGTCCACTGGTTTGTCCAGTTAGTTTTCCACTAGAGGCAAAGTCACGTGAGAGTCACGTATTGAGGGATTCAATGTTTCCATCGTAGTTTTATAGTCTTCTAATCGGATACAAAAGTGTATCCACCTCAATTGAGTGCGCAAGTTCTTAAAGTCCCGCTGTAGTCAATAATTGTATCCCTTAAAACTCATCTTTGATAACCAAAATTACATATTTAAATGTAGTTTTTTTTTTAACAGCTAATGTCTAACAGCTAATAATGTGTTGCTAATGTCACACAAATAATGTTCCAATTCCAGAACCATTTTTGGTGCCATTTAGAACCTTTTTTTTAAGAGTGTATGTTAAGACTGTCTTAAAGACCCCTGTGGTGAAAATCAAGCTTTTAGTAATGTTTATATGTCTATGTGGCGATTTTAATATGCTTTAAGACAAACCATGTGCAAATGCACAAGTCAACACCATTGCTGAGTATTTTCACCTTAAAACTGCAGTAAAAAAGACACAAGCTGCGTCCGAAATCAAATACTTCTACTATATAGTATGCGAAAAACAGTACGCCAACAGAGTAGTATTTTCCGAATTCATAGTATTCAAAAAACAGTGGGCGAAAAGTACCCGGATGACCTACTACTTCCGACGAGATTCTGAAGTGTGCATACGATGGACACTTTACTATCCCATAAAGCCACAGGAGAGGATTTATGAATGGAGGTGATGGGACGCAACTGACGCTGGTAGGTCATATGATCATGACAACATGGCGGATGTAGTACGTCCGGATTACATTCATACTACATTCATTCATACTATAGAGAACGTACTTTTTTAACAGTCTGTTCTTTCAAATTCAAATGTAGTACCTACTCACATAGTACGCAATTTAGGACACAGCCACAGCCTTAAAAGAACACTCCACTTTTTTGAAAATACGCTCATTTTCCAACTCCCCCGAGTTACACAGTTGAGTTTTACCGTTTTTGAATCCATTCAGCCGATCTCCGGGTCTGGCGGTAGCACCTTTAGCATAGCTTAGCATAGATCATTGAATCTGATTAGACCGTTAGCATCTCACTCAAAAATGACCAAAGACTTTCTATATTTTTCCTATTTAAAACTTGACTCTTCTGTAGTTACATCGTGTACTAAGACCGACGGAAAATTAAAAGTTGTGATTTTCTAGACCGATATGTCTAGGAACTATTCTCTCATTCCTGCGTAATAATCAAGGAACTTTGAGCCGTATCACGTGTGCAGCGGCGCAATGATATTACACAGCGCCTGAAAATAGGCTAACTTCCGTCAACATAACCAACGTGACAACCTGCTTGCACAGAGAGCGCTGGGGACTATTTTCAGGCGCTGTGTAATATCATTGCGATATTGAATGAGAGTATAGTTCCTAGCCACATCGGCCTAGAAAATCACAACTTTTCATTTTCTGTCGGTCTTAGTACACGATGTAACTGCAGAAGAGTCAAGTTTTAAATAGGAAAAATATTGACACTCTTTGGTCATTTTTGAGCGAGATGCTAACGGTCTAATCAGATTCAATGATCTATGCTAAGCTATGCTAAAAGTGCTACCGCCAGACCCGGAGATCGGCTGAATGGATTCGAAAACGGCAAAACTCAACTGTTTAACTCTGGGGGAGTTGGGAAATGAGCCTATTTTCAAAAATAGTGGAGTGTTCCTTTAAAAACGCCTGCGTCACAAACTACCTTCCACAATACTAACCAATCACATCACGGGGGGCGGAGCTTTAGCATATCATTAACTGCTCTGAAACAGGCGAGTCTCAAGAAAAGCCAGGTTATCTTACAGGTATATTGTTCTGTTGACATGAAAAATTGGCTACATTTGGCAAATATAACGGGTGAATTATGTATATGATGTATATTATGATGATATGATGAACAATATGTCTTTCCCCACTGACGGTCTGTGATGTTCAAAGCGTTTCTACAGATTTTTTTCAGAAGGCAGATGTCTGACTCTGAGATGGTGAACATGGGGAACATTGTTTGTGTGACATTAGCGACACATTATTAGCTGTTAGATAACGTAGTCAAGCAAAAAAAAAAAAAAAACTACTTTTAAATATGTAATTTTGGTTATCAAAGGTGAGTTTTAAGGGATACAATTATTGGCTACAGGGGGACTTTAAGAACTTGCGCACTCAATTGCGGTGGATACACTTTTGTATCCTATTAGAAGACTATAAAACTACGATGGAAACACATTCACCGAACAAATCCCTCAATACGTGACTCTCACGTGACTTTGCCTCTAGTGGATAACTAACTGGACAAACCAGTGGGCAAATTTCATCGCACAGCATCTCAAATGTTGGTCTTTTGATCATTCTGAAATGCTGAGCCAAAGTCTGTTATCAGAATGATTTGGTTTAATTCTCTCCCAGAAATGTCTCACATGATTGAGTTCACAAACATCATGCCTTTGAACACAAAATAACATCATTTATTGCGTTTCATCTGCTGCTCTGAGACGCAAGTCTTTTCTGATGTAGGAAAAAACAGCCACAGTGGCTTCCCCGATTGCAGCAACTTCCATTCTTATTACAGATATTTGGCACCAATTTTCCAGGGAGTGACAATTTTGTTATCTTGAACACATGGGATAGAGAGACCCTACTATATTCACACATTTTTTATGAGCACAAGTTAAATTCACAACTTTGGGTGGAAACAAAGCTAATGAAAAACCAGAGACATCATTTATTCTGTAATTAATTCATTTATTTATTTAGTCAAATTTGTAAGACCTTCCATCCCACATTACAATATTTAGCCAATAACAAGTTTTGAACAGAGAAATATACATTTAAAATGTCACAGCCCCAGTAATTTTAGCCCAGCTGCTGTATGCTAGCAATTTCTAGTTTTGAAGTTGTTTGGATAGGTTCTGAAACAAATAGAAAAATTAAGGGCAGTTGCAAACAAATTACAGGTTGACAGGATTTGCAGTGAATGTGGATGTTCCTGCATTCATATCTCAAACATTAGAGAATGATGCTAGACATACCAAAGTCATTGAATGCAAAGTAATTCACTTTGGATAAAATTGTCTGCCAAACAATTAAATGCAACCAAATTTGTCAAGTGAAAGGGTTAGTTCACCCAAACTGTGTCAACTGTATCGGCTATTTCATTCAGCATCAAAAAAATTATGTGCAGGTTTTAAAGGCTTAGTTCACCCAAAAATGAAAATTCTGTCATAAATTCCTCACCTTCATATCGTTTCAAACCCGTTAGACTTTTGTTCATCTTCGCACACAAATGAAGATCTTTTTAATAAAATCTGTTGCAACTACCACTTTGACGCTTCAAAACGTTCATAAAGAGAATGAAAAACTAATCCATATGAATTGAGTGATTTAGTCAAAATGTTCAGAAGAGAATCGATCGCTTTATATGATAAACAGATTTAATTTAGGCTTTTATTTACGTGTAAACATTGATCAGTGAACATAAACAGAAGCTCAACCAAACCTGCTTGACACGCGAGAACAAACCTCATTGGTTCTTGCTGAAGCTCAAACATGATGCGTTACACGAGAATGAACCTCATTGGTTCCTGCAGAAGCTCAAACGTGACGCGTAACACGAGAATTAACCTCATTGGTTCCTGCAGAAGCTCAAACGTGATGCGTAACACGAGAATTAACCTCATTGGTTCCTGCAGAAGCTCAAACGTGATGCGTAACATGAGAATGAACCTCATTGGTTCTTGCTGAAGCTCAAACGTGATGCGTTACACGAGAATAAACCTCATTGGTTCCTGCAGAAGCTCAAACGTGATGCGTAACACAATGAACCTCTCACGCACGTGGTTCTCGCATGTCAGGCAAACATGCTGAAGCTTCCGTTTACCACAACTGATGAGTGAGTTTAATGTTTACATGTGAATAAAAGTCTAAATTCAATCTATTCATCATATAAAGCAATCGAGTCTCTTCAGAACATCTGGACTAAACCGCTCAATCCATATGGATTGGATTTACAATCTCTTTATGAACTTTTTGAAGTGGTAGTTGCAACAGATTTTATTAAAAAGATCTTCATTTGTGTTCATTTGTGGGTTTGGAACGAAGGTGAAGGCGAGTAATTAATGACAGAATTTTCCTTTTTGGCTGAACTATCCCTTTAAAACCCTCACAGAAAGTTTGTATATGTGATGCTGTGTGAGTGACTTGCAAGTGAGGAATAATACAACAAAAACTATTAATCAAAAGGAAATAATAACATTAGCCGTACTGCGATACAAGATTGGCCGGAAGCGTACAAGCTAGTGCAGAGATCCAACTATGAGCACACATTAAGAGGGGGCTCAGTTTCACAAAGGAGTACAGAATA
The DNA here is from genome assembly GCA_023566225.1 of Romanogobio albipinnatus. Classification (NCBI taxonomy): domain Eukaryota; kingdom Metazoa; phylum Chordata; class Actinopteri; order Cypriniformes; family Gobionidae; genus Romanogobio; species Romanogobio albipinnatus. The sequence continues at coordinate 10,720,181 of CM042239.1, read as the reverse complement.
AAAATGACTATAACTGTGACTCGAGTGCTCGAGGAAAAGTTGCGTATACAAATGTTTCTTAATGATCGTGAGAGCTGTTCCTCCAGTGCACAACAATCCAGGGCTGCGTTTCCCAAAAGCATCTCAAGCCCAAGCAAATCGCAGAAAACGCTGGCACCAATGGTCTCTGTGATCCACGTAGGCTCACAATCCTTTCGGGAAACGCACCCCACATCATTTATCACCACCATTTTCATCATGCAAAACAGTTGTTAATATTTTTTGTCAGGTTCATATTTTTTGTCATCAACAGAATTAGAACTGATTTGGCCCCCGCAAGCCTTCAATCTCTGTTTAATGACTACACTAAATCAAGGGAAGGAGATCACTGTCATTTATATTATTTCCGTTAGGATCACTCTAGTAACACATCATGCCAAGAATACTGAAACAAATTACACAAGCAGGACAAAAACAGAGAGACGCCCCTCCCCTTAGTGACCCTGGAGGATCAAATCTCACATCTGTCCCCTGCTTAACCTTGACGGGGATGAATCAAGTCGCAGTGAAGCAATGTCCGGCAATAGCGACGACCCAATGATTGACAGACAGGCGGCAGACAGGATGTGAGTGTCCCATTCCAGGAAATCCCCTCGTGCCTGATGTGTAATCCTCTTTATGAAACGGGACAGACTGCTGAGGTATCAGCGAGACTATGTGCGTGTGTGTGTGTGTGTCCAGCATGTGGGAAAATATGAGGCTGCAACTTCATCATCTTTCTCAGAAGTGTCTGAAGCTCTTCAGCATTGGCTTAACATCATTCATTCATCAATCCATCAAGCACGACCAAAGTGCCCTTCAGCCACTGCTATGCCTACGACCTGCAGCCTTACATTATTAAACACTTACTATATACACTCACCTAAAGGATTATTAGGAACACCTGTTCAATTTCTCATTAATGCAATTATCTAATCAACCAATCACATGGCAGCTGCTTCAATGCATTTAGGGGTGTGGTCCTGGTCAAGACAATCTCCTGAACTCCAAACTGAATGTCAGAATGGGAAAGAAAGGTGATTTAAGCAATTTTGAGCGTGGCATGGTTGTTGGTGCCAGACGGGCCGGTCTGAGTATTTCACAATCTGCTCAGTTACTGGGATTTTCACACGCAACCATTTCTAGGGTTTACAAAGAATGGTGTTGTAGTAACGTATGTTTGTACGGGAAGAAGGAGGCGGGAACCGGCGAACAATAAACAAACTTTTAATCAAAATAAAATGGCGGCGACAGCCCCTCGCGGTCGACTGCCGCCTACACACAAACAAACAAACACAAAATGAAAATAATAAGCTGCAGCCCCTCACGGTCGACTGCAGCAACACATAAAACATAAATAAAATACAACGTTTTTACAACAGATACAACAGATCGCTGGCTCACAGCTGGCGCTCATCCTCTCTGATGAGCGCCGCCTCGTCCCGCCCTCGCGGTCCCTCGGCCTCGCTGCTCGCCACATACCCCCAACGCCCTTCGCAGGCCGGGGGGTACCCCCGAGACTGCGCTCTACTCTCCCCCCCCCCCTCCCCGGGGGGGCCCGATCACGGCGGCCGCGGGACCTGGGGGTAAGAACAGCGAGGTGAGAGAACGGAGCGAGGAACATGAGGAGCGACAGAGACGAGAGAGAGGAGAAAAGAAAAAAAAAAAAAATTCTGGTCCGGTTCCCAGACACACTGCCGCTCGGTCCTCAGCCAGCCGAGAGGCTCTTCCTCGCGGTGCCATGCGGTGGTACTGGACGGCCGGTGGACGGCTCGACGCTCCTCCGCCCCCTGGCGGCCGGCGGTGGCTCCTCCTGTCGAGGGCAGCCGGCAGCGAGTCCCGCGCGCTCCCTGCCCCTCCCCTATACGGCGGAGGGATACAGGCTCCGGCCCACGGCGAACGCCGGTGACTCCTCCGCGCTCCCTCTAGGACGGCCGCCACCCCACCTCGACCCAGGGGCACGGCAGCGAGCTCTTCGTCCCACCGACCTTCATCCGCTCCAGCACCACCGCTTCGGGCAGCCGCTCGCGGACTTCACTCCTCCGCGGCACCGCGATCCCCCTCAGCTGCGAGGGCTCTTCGACAGCGCGTCCCTCCTTCCTCCCGGGCTTCAGCACCACTGTAGTAACGTATGTTTGTACGGGAAGAAGGAGGCGGGAACCGGCGAACAATAAACAAACTTTTAATCAAAATAAAATGGCGGCGACAGCCCCTCGCGGTCGACTGCCGCCTACACACAAACAAACAAACACAAAATGAAAATAATAAGCTGCAGCCCCTCACGGTCGACTGCAGCAACACATAAAACATAAATAAAATACAACGTAAAATCCAGGCCTGGTCCTCTCTCGTCCCTCACTGTCGTCGCTCGTCCTTTATAGTCCCTCACTCCTCCGCGAGAGCCGAGATCGCTGGCTCACAGCTGGCGCTCATCCTCTCTGATGAGCACCGCCTCGTCCCGCCCTCGCGGTCCCTCGGCCTCGCTGCTCGCCACAGGTGTGAAAAGGGAAAAACATCCAGTATGCGGCAGTCCTGTGGGCGAAAATGCCTTGTTGATGCTAGAGGTCAGAGGAGAATGGGCCGACTGATTCAAGCTGATAGAAGAGCAACTTTGACTGAAATAACCACTCTTTACAACCGAGGTATGCAGCAAAGCATTTGTGAAGCCACAACACGCACAACCTTGAGGCGGATGGGCTACAACAACAGAAGACCCCACCGGGTACCACTCATCTCCACTACAAATAGGAAAAAGAGGCTACAATTGGCACGAGCTCACCAAAATTGGACAGTTGAAGACTGAAAAAAATGTTGCCTGGTCTGATGAGTCTCGATTTCTGTTGAGACATTCAGATGGTAGAGTCAGAATTTGGCGTAAACAGAATGAGAACATGGATCCATCATACCTTGTTACCACTGTGCAGGCTGGTGGTGGTGGTGTAATGGTGTGGGGGATGTTTTCTTGGCACACTTTAGGCCCCTTATGAGGATAATGCACCATGTCACAAAGCTCGAATCATTTCAAATTGAACATGTTTCTTGAACATGACAATGAGTTCACTGTACTAAAATGGCCCCCACAGTCACCAGATCTCAACCCAATAGAGCATCTTTGGGATGTGGTGGAACGGGAGCTTCGTGCCCTGGAAGTGTATCCCACAAATCTCCATCAACTGCAAGATGCTATCCTATCAATATGGGCCAACATTTCTAAAGAATGCTTTCAGCACCTTGTTGAATCAATGCCACGTAGAATTAAGGCAGTTCTGAAGGCGAAAGGGAGTCAAACACAGTATTAGTATGGTGTTCCCAATAATCCTTTAGGTGAGTGTATAAGTAATAAGAACTATAGCTAGTTAATTCATTTGCATTCAATTTGTATTGAAGCAAAATCGACCTCGAACATACACATCTTGACATACGATCACATGTTAGGAGTGTGTGACTCAGCTGAGATGAAAGATGAGATTCTGCTATCTCCGAGGATATGAAATTTCAGGACCTATGTAATGTTTTAAATTCATATCCAAAATGCTAAAACCAGCTTATTATGGTTAGGGTCAGTTTAGTAACTGTAATCAACAATAGTGAGGTCCAAAAGTCTAGTGTTGTAGTACTCAAGACTTGGTCTTGTCTTGGTCTTGACCACATTTGTACTCGGTCTTGTCTTGGTCTCAGACTAAGAGGACTCTGGATTCTGTTTCAAGGCCAGTCAAGACTTCTGGGATATCTCTAAATTGCCAGTGCATTGCCTGATTGATGATTAACATCATTAATGCGACTGGATGTAAAACTCACTTCAGATGCAATCAATAACTTATTTCGAATTTTATTTATTTATTGTGGCGATTCAGAAATTAGGGGTTGTGTCAAAAAAATTCACCAAAAATTAAATACAAAAGCTCACAAAAATCAAGATATTGTTGCAAAAAGTTCTTGTATGAGATCTGGATTCATAACGTGATATAATTAACCAATATCACAAGAGCAAGAGAGCTGTTTTCACAAATTTGAGCATGACTGCAAACATGATATTGCTTTAAAGGTGCCCTAGAATGAAAAATTGAATTAACCTTGCCATAGTTAAATAACAGGAGTTCAGTACATGTAAATCACATACAGTGAGTCTCAAACACCATTGCCTCCTCCTTCATATGTAAATCTCGTTTGTGAAAAACACCACAGAAAAATAGGCAAATCTCAACGTAACACAGAGAGTGATGCAATCGTCTGGATCATTAATATGTACGCCCCCAACATTTGCATATGCCGGCACATGTTCACTGTCAGGCGAAACTGCGCAGGCGAATCATCTGGAGTTCTGCAGGTAAACAAGCGTCACGCGAGGATAGCGAACATGGCAGATCATGGAAACAAATGTTATGTTCCAGGCTGTGCAGGGGATGTGAAGACGTTTCATACTCTTCCCACAGATAAAACATGTCAACAGGCATGGTTGATGTTTATTTATTATCGGATACCGCAACAATTTATTTCAAAGTTGTTAGTTTGCTCAGCCCATTTCACCACGTGAAAGTTTTTCAAACCTGGGACAATATCAAGCAGGCTTTGCTCAGCGTTTGCAATTCCAACCATATTCCTGCAAGCAGTAAGTGATTTTATCCACTTCTTGACTGTCTAAACAATTTCTGATTAAGTTGAAAGCTTCTTAGAGAGACAACATTAACGATAATATCCCCGTTGTTGTTTAGATCTGACGCAAGATGCTAGTACAGTAACAATAGGATAATCCGAGTAGCTTACATAACTAAAAGGCTAAATAAATCGACTTTTAAATCAGTACTCTACTGTCAAACTCAAACTATACAAACAACATATTTAAGCGCTACCCCGTTCAGTTTGTGATTCAAAGTGAAGACGCTATCATTGTAAAATCATACAGGGACACATTACAATAATTAAAATGTTTTTACAATGCTAAAAAAGTTGTGACTGCTGATGTGTATATTTAATGCTATATGCTAGTTATCGTTTAGGCTGAAGTTCTGGTATGGACGTAATGATTTTGCAGGTTCCTAATTAAAATAAAGACTTAACTTACCATTCAGAAGCGTTCATTTCCAATCTCAAAACATGTTGTTGTTCCTCAAAATCTGCATCTTCGTCAGAAACAGGCTCAAACATATATGGTTGAATGCATAATCTCTCCATCGTCATGACGGTCAGCTATCATTGAGCCGCAGTGAAACAGCCAATCAGAGTAGAACTCTGCATTAATATTCATGACCCTTCCAAATAAGGCAAAAACAGACCATTTCATCCTGGGGAAGATTTCTAGAGTTGTAAATGGACCTGTAAAACCGTATCTGGACAATTATTGAACTTAAAAAAGCCATATACCCTCTATGTAGATACCAGAGAACAATTTAAATGTTGTTTCAAATCATTCTAGGGCACCATTAACAAACATTCAATATATTTTTTAAAACATTATCCTCAACATTATTTACGCATTTGTAATTTACCATTTCAGATGCAACTTCTGTAGTATCACCTCTGTAGCGCAAAGATGAATTTTGTTGTTAATGATTTAATTTGATTGGTAACAGCTCTACACTAAACATTTCCAGGATTTTGCAATATTTAACTGTAATATTTCACTGTAAATTACGTTATTATCACTTAACAGGCTTTAACTGTGATATTCACAATATAATGCCGTAATCGTAATTTTACTGTGAAAATAATGCAGGTGCGGCCATTACAGGAAACTACTGTGAATTTCAAATAGGCTTTTTCGTGCCGCGTCATCTGAGCTCTCTCGTCTCCTCTGCGGTCTCATATGGATTCAGCAGCATTAAGTGTTTAAATGTCAAACTTTCTCAATTTTTTCGATATGATAGTGCATGTTATTTAAAATTATCAACCACATTAGCGTTAATCGTAGTTCTGTTGTTATGTGTATGTTTTTGTAGCTGGAGCGAGCTCGCGTAGGTTTGAGCGCGCTAATTTGAATGAACAGACGTTGGTTGTAAGTAACGTTACGTTAGTGTTAATTGTAACTTTGAGACATTAGTAACACCGTCGAGAATTTAACTTTAGCTTTGCTTTATGCTTTTTTTACTTTAACAGTGTTCTCTCTTTCCCCACAGCATTTTTCTGCGGTGACCACTGGGGAATAAAGTTGTACGGTAAGCTGTGGCTTTAACGAAGGCATTATTTATGTCTTATGATCAACCAGATAAATTATCGTGTCGTTTATTAGGGCAAAGGTAGAGTAAATTCATCTGAAATGAGTAACGTTAGCTGGGCTTCTTCGTAATTTTCTCCCCTGCTGTGTGTGTGCGCGATGCGGAGCAGCCTGCAGGGCTCGGTTTTTATAGCATCAAATAACTCATTAAAGGTCCCGTTCTTCGTGTTTTTTTGAAGCTTTGATTGTGTTTACAGTGTGCAATATAACATGTGTTCATGTTTCGCGTGTAAAAAAACACAGTATTTTTCACACAATTTACTGATCTGTTTACCGCTGTTTTCACTGTCCTAAAAACGGCTGATGACTTCCTTTATTCTATGAAGTCCCTCCTTCAGAAATACGTAACGAGTTCTGATTGTGCCAGCGGTTCCCGTGTTGGGATTTGACAGCAGCTTAGCGAACGTGGCACGGTTCCTGTGTTGTGATTCGACAGCAGATTAGCGCACGTGGAAAGGTCACGCCTCTTAACGGGAGATATATGCGCTCAATGATCTCTACAGCGTCCCTGGGAAAGCCAAACAAAGGTGATTTGACTCCGGGATGAAAATAACAGCGTCTCGACGACATGGCGACAAACACACTCAAACGCAACAATTCCTTTTCTCCACGCGACACGTCCTCTTCTCCACGCGACACGTCCTTTTCTCCACGCGACCGTCCTCTTCTCCACGTGGGACAGCAACAAGACCACGCCCCCTTTTTTCGCGTATTCTTGTGGGCGGAGGTTAGTCTGTTCTACTGTTCAACTGACGTCATTTAAGAAGGAAGTACCAGGATGTAGTACAAGCCAGCCGTTCGCTGTAGGCTTTGAAAGGGAACTTCTGTTAAATAAAATATCTCGCTTGGCATTGAACTTTGAGCTTTATAATTTTACAGGTATTATTTATGCTCTAACAGCAACATTACACACTAACTAAAGTTTGAACAGTGGGATCACGTAGAACGGGACCTTTAAAACCAAACTTATCAGAAAAACAAACACTTGAACATACATCAGTGTGATAAGAGCTACCTTAATGACAGAAACCATCTTTGGGAAGATTTTATTTGACTTATTTTATTTGATTACGCACTGAGTAATGTTTCTTTATATAACCCCAGATAACAATTTTTGGTTCCCAGAACGTTCTGGGAACGTTAGTGTCTGGTTCCCAGAACAGGCATCCTAACGTTCTCTATTGGTTAGCCAGGAAAGTTTTCTTTACGTAAATAGAATGTTCCCTGTTGGTTTGGAGAACGTTCCCCTAACCTTCCCAGAACGTTCCCGGAACGTTCCCCTAACCTCTTTACTCCGATATCATTTACCCTGCTGTACGTCAGTAATCGTCCAGCAATGCCCGCGGGTATAGGGTATAAGCGGCATGGAAAAAGGATGAATGGACGTCAATAATCAGTAGCTACTACAATCCATGTTTTGTTTTGAATTTATTTAATCAATAGAAATAATTCAAGCACATAAACCTTCTTATGGAGGATTAAATACAATTTAATTAAGCATTAATATACATTTCGTAAATTGTATCACTGACACCGTACTACCACAACCAGGTTTTACGTTTAAGTGCCAAATAACAATGACTTCAACACAATATGTGGTTTTAAAATATGAATTTTATTCACAGACATTAATAATGAATAAAGATTACTTTAACTGGGATAACATTGCATTATTTTCTTACCACTGAATTAACGGAACGCAGCTTCTCTCTTTTGGTCAGTAAACCAAAACTCCTCGGTTAACATCATGTTGTCTTCAATTACGTGTCAAATCTCTCTGAAATCACTTACTCAATCAATTTACACTGGTATATTTATTAATTATAACATATTATTCAATAAAGATCGATAAACTAATGTTAGTCAGTCGGTAAAAACGAAATGACCGTTAATTTTTAAATTAATCTTTCGGTGGAAGACGAAAGAAAGCGCGTGCTGGAGAAGCGCGCGCAGATCAGAGGCGCGCAGTAACTAAATATACAAATAGACCTTATAAAAATGTTTTTATCTAAAAATAACCTGCAGGGAACGTTCTGGGAACGTTCTCTTTTGGTTACAAAAACACAACCAAAAGAGAACGTTCCCAGAACATTCTTATTTGGTTCCCCACAAAAATAACCAAACGGGAACCATATGGGAACGTTCTGTGTTTACTGGGACATAATCCAAAGACATGATCACAATCTAAACTTTACCAAATGTATACAGCCTAATCTAAGATAAATCGATGGGGGCAAGGGATGATTTGTGAGCAAATTTTGACACTGTACCATAAATACAGATTATTAACAGTTGAGTCTTATTCTATTTATATATTATTTTTTGCAGCCTTGTGTCACAGCCACTAACGTTAAAGGACTGTGACATTATCAAGCACCCCGCTTGACTGTCCAAGGTCGTTTTAATGTCATCCTCATTTTTAATGTATCTTCAAATGTCAAAGTCGTCCACAGATTTGTTAGCAGTTTCATGTGGGAACTATTTTCTTTACACTGATAGTTCCTACATGAAAATGCACACAATAAGGTCTGTGGATATCTTGAGTAACCGTGTCATTATTTCTGGAAACAACACAGGACATAGCAAGCCAGCTTATATTACTTACTAGTCCAAAGGCCAGCTCTGTGTCCGTCTGGCAGCCTTTCATTTAAAAAGCCAGATATATGCCATAACACTACTCTTTTCACTCTAATTTCTCGATTCATTTTCTGAACAGTAGGACATGATGAATATATCTGGTTTTGTTTCAGGTGACACAATGAAGCGGAGGGCATGGATGCTGTTGTTGGAGGCTCAAGTGGTTTACAACTGGTCAACTTGAAGTATGCTGAAGATGCTTCTTGCACTCTGGAATGTATCCAAAGGTAATGTCTAAATTAATATTATGCTTGAGGGTTTGTTTTTTATTTGGTGTGTTAAACAAGGAATGTTTGGATGAGTTGTGTTTTTGCGAACCACGCAGGACCACAGTATCCAAACGGTGACGACCACCCATCTACTCCTCAAACAAGTGGTGTGTTGCAGACTCAACCCGTGTGTCTGCTGGAGACCAGAGAGGAAGATTTTTTTAAAAGGATGGAGCTCAAACAGTATATGTAAATTATGTAAAGCGTTGTATGCAAATGCTCTGCCTGGGTAAATCACACATCTATCATTTTGTTGCAGGACTGTTCTTCATTGTTTGCTTGTGGTAGAAATGTTTTTCAGTTGATCCAAAATAATGTCTGTTTGTTCAAAATAACTTTAGTTTTGCTAACACTGAAGGTGGTGACTGGGAATTGACACCTTTTTTATCCTACTTGAATAAAACTAACAGCTTTCCTCTCTCCCTTTTTGTTTATAGGTGCATCTTGGGCATCAATCCAGAGACCAGCAAGCTTGTGGACTGATCAGGAAACTCATTGGCTTTGAATGGATGTCAGTCTAGTGTGTAACCAGTGTTCCAACGCCAGAACGGACAAACCAAACACCGGCTCTGTGTTAAAGGGTTAGTTCACCCATGATTTCAGTATAATTAATTATTTCGTCTTCCACAGAAAGACGTGCACTCGTGTAATTTAAAAATAATTTAAAAATTAACCCCTCAAAGTCTTGGTCTCAACCCCTCAAAGTCTTGGTCTTGTCTTGGTCTCAACCCCTCAAAGTCTTGGTCTTGTCTTGGTCTCAAACCCTCAAAGTCTTGGTCTTGTCTTGGTCTCAACTCCTCAAAGTCTTGAGCTTGTCTTGGTCTCAACCCCTCAAAGTCTTGAGCTTGTCTTGGTCTCAACCCCTCAAAGTCTTGAGCTTGTCTTGGTCTCAACCCCTTAAAGTCTTGATCTTGTCTTGGTCTCAACCCCTCAAAGTCTTGGTCGTTTCTTGGTCTAAACCCCTTGAAGTCTTGGTCTTGTCCTCAACCCCTCAAAGTCTTGGTCTTGTCTTGGTCTCAACCCCTCAAAGTCTTGATCTTGTCTTGGTCTCAACCCCTCAAAGTCTTGGCGTTGTCCTCAACCCCTCAAAGTCTTGGCGTTGTCCTCAACCCCTCAAAGTCTTGGCGTTGTCCTCAACCCCTCAAAGTCTTGGTCGTGTCTTGGTCTCAACCCCTCAAAGTCTTGGCGTTGTCCTCAACCCCTCAAAGTCTTGGCGTTGTCCTCAACCCCTCAAAGTCTTGGTCGTGTCTTGGTTTAAACCCCTTAAAGTCTTGGTCTTAAGCCCTCAAAGTCTTGGTCTTGTCCTCAACCCCTCAAAGTCTTGGTCTTGTCTTGGTCTTAACCCCTCAAAGTCTTGGTCTTGTTTTGGTCTCAACCCCTCAAAGTATTGGTTTTGTTTTGGTCTCAACCCCTCAAAGTCTTGGTCGTGTCTTGGTCTCAACCCCTCAAAGTCTTGGTCTCAACCCCTCAAAGTCTTGGTCTTAACCCCTCAAAGTCTTGGTCTTGTCTTGGTCTCAACCCCTTAGAGTCTTGGTCTTGTCTTGGTCTCAACTCCTCAGAGTCTTGGTCTTGTCTTGGTCTCAACCCCTCAAAGTCTTGGTCTTGTCTTGGTCTCAACCCCTCAAAGTCTTGGTTGTGTCTTGGTCTTAACCCCTCAAAGTCTTGGTCTTGTCTTGGTCGTGTCTTGGTCTCAACACACATTGGTCTAGGTATCGGATTAGGTGGTCTAGACTACAGCACTACAAAAGTCTGAAACACTTCTATTTGGATTCTTCTCTAATTTAATACAGATTTTCTATTACAAATTATAATATTTGAGGGAAAGTTGAATTGAATGCCTTGGTATGCATGTCTCCCTGCCCTGTGCTTTAAAGACAGCAGCACTCGAGCTGTGCAAATCCATGTTATTCCAGCGTTGACATGGTAAATATCATGATTAGTGACCTAGAAATTGTGCTGAATCTGAAATATTTCTCCTGCACTTTAAATCATATCTTTGTTTTAGTCTTTCAAAGCCATAACTTTATGTCCAAGCTCATGTCCCATATTTTCAACATGCACTTTTTTGGACTCCACTGTGTATACATGCATTTCTATCTATACACATATACAGAAGAATGTGTTGGGAGAGCAGAGATATGGCAGTTACAGTGTCTTCTGAACTACAACTCCTGGGTGAGAATCGGTACAGAATGGAGGGTGGTGGATAAAGCTAACACTTTGTGGTCAAACAGCGTCCTCTGTTGCACAAACATTGTATTGCACATTGAGAGGCCACTGAATCTGACACTTCAAGACTAAAGGCCCAGTCACACCAAGAACGATAACTATGAAGATAACTATAACTATATTAACGTTCTGTTTATTCTAAGCGCACGCTGCGGATTTGTCGTCTGCCGCTTTAAGCAGGATGGATTCTGATTGGCTGTCAATGTTACAGTTGTGGTGCAGACTCTACAATTCTTTAATATTTTGAATTTCATCTTTATCATTATAGTTTTCATCCTTGGTGTGAACAGACTTTATTTGTAGGATTATTCTGCCTTTTTAATTCTAAATCTTCCAGTAATACAATCTTGTCCCTCATTAGCCTCTTGTCTTCCTGTGTGTAAAGCTGTCTTCTGTTCAATGTCTTGTAATGAAGTTTTGTGTTTGACTATGATGGTTTCTGGTGTTTATTAAATGTGAGTTCATCGTTATTCTGCATCAAGCATATTGTTTTGGATTATCGCATCAAGCCAGCGTGTGACAACTATTTTTAGATTTGTTACTACCAAATATAATGTAGAATACATTTAACCTAACTGTCTGGAATTGGTCTTTAGAGTACAGATAAAGTCTTGTATCAAAGGTTTAAGATGTGCAACATTCATTTATATAAATTATTAGAGCCCAACCGATTTATTGGTCTGCCGATATAGTTGCAGATATATCCGCATCGGCATATATGGCAAGGCAAGGCAAGTTTATTTGTATAGCACATTTTATACACAGTGGCAATTCAAAGTGCTTTACACAGAAATTAAGTTAAAATATTCGCAGTATAACATTTATAATATGAATTAAAAGAAATAAAAAATAAAGAAATAAAATTAAAAGTAAAATTAAAAACCGGGTTAAATTGAAACATAATTAAAGTGCAAGCAGTTCAGACTAAGCACAGAGCTCATTCAGTAAAAGCATAAGATAAGGTGCAATCAGTCGGATGTACAGTAGCACAGTGCTCATTCAGTAAATGCACAGCTGAACAGATATGTTTTGAGTCTGGATTTGAAAGTGGCTGCTGTTGGAGCACATCTGATCTGTTCAGGAAGCTGGTTCCAGCTGCGGCTGGCATAATAGCTAAAAGCAGACTCTCCTTGCTTTGAGTGAACCCTTGGTATTTCTAATTGACTTGATCCTGATGATCTGAGTGATCTGTTGGGTTTGTACTTGATCAGCATATCTGCAATGTATTGAGGCCCTAGGTCATTGAGTGACTTATATACAAGTAATAGTACTTTAAAATCGTAACTGTAACTGGAAGCCAGTGTAAAGACCTGAGAACTGGTGTGATATGGTCATATTTTCTGGTTCTGCTCAGGATCCTGGCAGCAGCGTTCTGTATGAGCTGCAGCCGTCTAATGGTCTTTTTTGGAAGGCCGGTGAGAAGACCATTACAATAGTCCACCCTGCTGGTGATGAAAGCATGAACGAGTTTCTCTAAGTCTTGCCTGGAAACAAAGCATCTAATTCTTGCAATATTTTTGAGATGATAGTAGGCTGATTTAGTTATTGCTTTGACATGACGACTGAAACTCAGGTCTGACTCCAAAATCACACCCAGATTCCTGACTTGATTTTTTGATTTTAGACCTTTAGCCTCAAGATATGCGTTCACCTTGAGAATTTCATCTTTGTTTCCAAATGTAGTGATTTCAGTTTTGTCTTTGTTTAACTGAAGAAAGTTTTGGCACATCCAACTGTTAACTTCTTCAATGCATTTACACAGAGAGTCAATGGGGCTGTAGTCATTAGGCGATAGGGCTAAGTAGATCTGGGTGTCGTCAGCATAGCTGTGGTAAGCCATTTTGTTATTTTTCATTATTTGGCTCAGTGGGAGCATGTACAGGTTGAATAGGAGTGGTGCAAGAATTGACCCTTGTGGGACTCCGCATGTCATCGATGTCCACTCAGACTTATGGTCACCGATACTCACATAATAACCTCTCCCTTCTAAGTATGACCTGAACCATTTGAGGACCATCCCAGAAAGCCCAACCCAATTTTCTAGCCTGTCAAGAAGTATGTTGTGGTCAACAGTGTCGAATGCAGCACTGAGGTCGAGTAGTACCAGAATTGATGTTTTGCCTGTATCTGTATTGAGACGAATATCGTTTATTATCTTTATGAGTGCTGTCTCTGTGCTGTGATGCGGTCGGAAACCAGATTGAAAATTGTCAAAGTATCCGTTTGAGTTCAAGAATTTGTTGAGCTGACTGAAAACAACTTTTTCAATGATCTTGCCTATGAAGGGGAGATTTGAGATTGGTCTGTAGTTGCTCAGTATGGAGTTATCCAGATTTCTCTTTTTCAGGAGAGGCTTAACTACTGCGGTTTTAAGGGAGTTTGGGAAAGTCCCAGAAAGAAGTGAGGCGTTTACCACTTCTAGGAGATCTGCTTCTAGACAGTCAAACACACTTTTGAAAAAAGAAGTGGGGAGTGTGTCAAGGGCGCAGGTTGATGTTTTTAGGTGCTGTACCGTTTCTTCTAAAATTTTACCATCAATATGCCATCGATATGAACGTGAGCCCAAACGTCTCACAGCACGCGAATATTCACACAAAATGATGTCAAAATGCCGGTCTTGACGAGTATCATCGTAAACATAGTCGGTTAAGGGAACATAAACATGAAATATGCCAGTCACCGCCAGTGTTTTTGGTAATTTTCACAAGTTTCATGGCCCACAGAATATCTCGTTGTATGAATATCAAAAGAAAGAACAGACCCTCTGTTTTATTCGAGCTTCATGCATTCTTCTTTTATCAACACTTGAATGTGAGCAAGTTTCATTAAAAAAGCTACATTTTGAGCGGAGAAAATCATGAATAACTTGCATACAGATGCAAGTGGTACTCACTGCAGAGTCAAATGACATTCAGCTCTTCCTCTCTGGAGCTCCAATGGGGTGGAGGGATAAGAGTTGTGGGTAGGGTTAGGGTGTGGTTGGATATTGTAGCTCCACCCATTAGGCATAAATTACATTCGGCCCTCCTCTCTGAACTTATAGAGGGGAGGACCTACATGTACGCTCCACCCATTTGCTGTGCAATGAGCAGCCTCTCCACAGATGGGATTCAGAACGATGATCAAAACACAGATGGAGTAGATGGAGTCCATCAACACCCCCAAAGCTTCACAGTCCTAGTGCTCGTCCTGCGTTAACATTTCATTCAGTAACCTTAGGCAGTTTTGATTTATATGCTGTTTATTGCTGATGATCGTGTTATTTTTCATATGCATCGCTTGTTTCGGTTTCTTCTTCGCCTGTGTTTTGATCAAGAGATTCTGTACACATCCAGGAGATGTGTAATAGTGCCCCCTAGTGTATAACAGTGAAAACACAGAACAATCTTGTCAATGGCAGGGAAGTGTTCTCATAAAAGACGAGATAACAAAAGACAGGAGGAAAATAAAACGGCTCACGGCTCTTGACTGAATAGCTTTAATAAGGGTTAATCTATATTTATACACAGAAGATTATAAAGTGATATTTTACATTTGATTACTATTTCTGTACCTGAAAATGCATGAAAAACCTGAAAAGAACTTTTCATTTGTATGTTTGTTCTGTTGTTTTTATGTATAATGTATGTATATTATGTATACACTGCATTCTATATTCAGTACCAGTCAAAAGATTGGACACACCACTGGGAAAGTGTGTCCAAACTTTTAACTGGTACTGTACTATATTAGAAGCGAAGAATATCGGCCGATATATCAGACTTTTTTTACTCCCTAATATCGTATCGCCCCCAAAAACCCATATCGGTCAGGCTCTATAAAATATAAACAGGACAAATCTTCATATAGATGTAATGTTTTATTTCATGCTATGACCAGCATCATCACATATAATTACACAAAAAGAAATAAGAGGGCCTTATCCCCCCACAAAAGAAAAAAGAAACGCCTTCTGAGGCACGACAGAGAAATGATATGAAAATATTTGGTACCATTTAAAAATGCGTCGCTCCGTTTCCATTCAGGGAATATAAGTAGATGAATAGATTAATTCCAGAGGTAAAAAATGTTGTTTACATTCATTGCTCGAGAGCGAAAAACTCTTTTGTACACAACAGCATGACCCGAGGGACTATGCTATCAGACAAAGAAACACTGGGACCACGTTATTAAAAAGTTGGGAAGGAAAATTAATGTGCTTTGGCTTCCTTCAGATATTCACCTGAAATGCATCCGGAACATTTCATCATGCCCTAAGGCAGGAACATAAATTCCCCCTCAATGCAATCATTGTATAAAACGCTCTTGATAATTATCACAGGCATGGCAGGCCTTAATATCTCATTTATAGAGATGATTGTGAAATTTTGCATAGTACCATTGTTCATTTGATATCAGGCATTGTGCTAAACAACGGTCATAATATAAGCAGTAAAACACTGAAAGTAGCATTACAAATATTGATTCAAGCATTTCACAATATTTAAACCCACTAAATAGGCCTATTAAGGTATACAGTGTCAAACCCTGACAACTTATACTAGACATACTTCTCTTTCCTTCATAACGCATGACTTTTAATAAGCAATCAGTCTTTTAAACTATCTTTGGTGTCTTTTCCTTGGCATACAGCAGATGTATGTATAGTAGTCTACCTGTACCATGTGCAACACGACACAAACTCTTTTCAGTAGCATGTCTCTCATAGTGGAATAAGAAATCCCCTATAAAAAGCCTATTCCTCGCCATTTTGCCGTCATTCAAAGGCAACACTGTTACTGATTGCTCTGTATATACGCAGCAGCCATGTCAGCAGCGCACATGAATAGTCTGCCAACTCCCACAGGGCGCTAATGCGATTTATGCTGAATACACATGTAACATTGTTCTTTAATCCTTGAGCACAGTCAAAGAGGTAGAGATGGAGATGGAGGCCGATGAAGAGGATAGGATTTAGGAAGGAGACAGAAAGCGACAATGAGTGAGGGAGAGCAGATGTCTGCGGTCCCGGGAGTCCCATTGGTTCGGCCTAATCTATCCAGTGGACGTCGTGTTTGACTTTCTCCATCCATCTCTGCCTCCCACAGCTACCAATGCAAATCTGCAAGAGCGAGATACTGTAGGACCCTTTCAGTCACACACAAAAACACTGCGATGCGCTCCTCTGTCTCTTTACACGTTCCTTCTATCCTCTCTCTAAACCTCTGTTGCCCACTCTAGATCTCTCTCTCTCTATCATTACAGTTCACACAGTGTTGGAAAACCTCAATCACCACAAAACCTTTTCAAAAACATCTAACTTTCAAAGACCATTTCATTCAAACATATGCAATAATGGGCCAAGAAAAGCCCTTCCACTATAACACATACTGTTTATGTGCAGATCCAATCCAATCAGGAAACATTACAATAAGTACAACCTCTATACAGCATCTAAAACGGTCTCTGAAACTTGATATACTATCATCAGCATCTAAATTAAAAATCTGAAAAGTAAATAGCTTTGAACAGTATTTGATTCAAAAAGATTGCTGTACAACAGCTTCTTATACATAAAGGACAAGGCCTGGATTTGCAAGTTATTCCTCGTCTTTTTCTATCTTTCTGCTTATGTTGTTTTTGACTAGACCAGCTCAAAACTCACCAGTTAAAAGAAAGTAATAAAAAGTACCTGAGAAAGGGAGCAAGCAGTGTAGCCGACAGACTAAAGAAAGAGAAGGTTATGTGATCAATAACCGCAAACTTCCCCACACACACACTCACAAATCATTACGTTCGGTTTCATCATAGTGTACCTTGGCCTAGTTGTTTTTTCCAGTTCTACTGCCCTCATTCTGCAAAAAAAAAAAATAGTAGTAGTTTCTATTCTCAGTAGTATCGAGTAGTGGGTAAAAATATTCAATCTCTATAGAATATTATTATTGTATTGAGTCTTGATGTGCAGTCCGTCAATGGGGATTTCGTTTTGATTTTGTCCGAGACGCATAACTAAAATCCATCCTCTCCCGTTACTTTTGTTCTCCCTGACATTTGTGACACCTGATAAACCCTCACTGGAGTGTCAAGCAGGTGCTTTGATTGTTGTCAGCCTTGTTGAGCGAGACCAATGTGGAGGCAATTTTACCATTTGGTTCAATACAGAAGCACAGTGTCCTCTACAAGTTCTGTCATATAGGGTTTCTGTCCCCTGGGCAGTGTGTAAACCAGCTCAGTCCACTCAGTAGAACTTGTCGTCAATGCGGAAATGAGGGCGTGTAACGTCATCTGGGTTGAGGAAGACTGAAATAGATTTGCCAGGGTTTTCTGTCACCAGCTGTTGCAGTCGCTGTGCTAGCCGGTCATCCTGTGGTGATCCTGGACCATATCCGTGGCTAGGTGATGATAACCCATGCCCATTGCTCCCAGCTCCCGCTGCCTCTCGTTTGAGCTGGCATGCCTGTTGAGCTTGCTCCAAAGCTGCTCTTAAGTGCTCTGCAGGATCAGAGCGTAAATGTGCAAGTTTCCGCGCAACTAACAGGGCAGAACCATCCGTGAGGTTCTCCAGCATGTTGCACTGGGGGAGGAAGTAATTAGGACAGTTTTTGCCTAGAATGCAGTGAGTCAAGTCATCAAGAAGACCAAGGAAGAGCCGTGCAGGTGTATCGTGATCTGGACAGCTAAGGAAGCTGGAAGGCAAGCGATCACATGCCCAAAACATCAAGGTACGTAGGTGGTAGAGGCTAAGGCCGGTGCGTGGGCGGGCTAACAGTCTTGACAGTACAGCTTTAGCCGCTTGGAAGGCTTGTACCATTGGGTAGGGCACGCATTTCTTTAGCTGAACCTCACTGCGGGAGAAGGCAAGTCTCCACTCACGGTCAGGCCTGGTGGAGGGGCTGGCAGCTGGGGAATAACATGGAAGCAAGTAGAAGCCACTGATGGCCTCCTCCTCTGTTATTTTACCATCCCAGAAATGATTGGTCGTGAGCCAGCCCTGTGCAATGGCTGGCCAGCCACGAAACGACACCACTGGAAGCAAGTCGTACAGGATACGGCTAGTTCCCGCAGTGAGAATCAGCGTTGTTAAAGGGCCGTTCCGCTCCACGCGATCAGGAACAGGAATCCCTCTTTGAGGATTCTGCCGCAACTCTTCCACCGCTGTCCCAACTACACTCCAGAACCAATCGGCAACCAACAATGGAGAGAAGTAGCACCCATCTAATGATTGAGGATTCTGCAGAGATGGGATTGAGCCTTGTGCTGCACCAATTTCTTCCTCCTCATCTTCCACATCTTTATTCTCTTTATTAATCTCGTCTTGACAGCAGATACACCAACGCGCCAGCATCGCAGGATCGCAGAGGCGCAGGCTCAGCCATGAATGGCATGGCGGGGAATGCCTCATGTCCAGCGTCACAGGCTGATTGCGGTCATGCAGTTTAAGAGCAGGCACCAGTAGAGTGAAGTCCAAATCGTAGTCAACGCCTTTGGCGTAGTCACCAAGGTCCTCCGGGTTAAGGTCAAGAACACCATCCCTGGCTCCACCTGATAGCAGCAGGTATTCATTGGCAACCGGCAGTCGCTTGTCTACCTTCTGCACCAGGCCTGTGAAGAAGAAGAAGAATATTCATTACAAAAAGAGGTAACATCACCTGTCTTTAAAAAGACAAATGGAGGGGTGGGTAGACAGGAGTGAGGGGAACGAGAGGGCAACGTTATCACAGTTCTAAGCAATTTAAGCTCAAAATGCTAAAAGAATTGCACATTTCCAGCCCCAAGCACATAAAAAAATGTTTCAGTTCTTATGCATACAGTTGTCTTGCAAAAGGGCCAGAGGTCAGAAAGATTCAAATGTGCAGCCCTCTGGCACACTAATGACTAGGGTGCAGGACTATTTTTGCCGATTTCCCATTAATTTCCTATGGTCGGTCATTTATGACTGAAGACAATGAACGCTACTTTTTTTTTTACGACCAATTAGCATGCTCGAATCATGACCCCAATTGTTTTGTGCGTTTACATACCTAATGCTAGAAAAGTCACCAAGTTTCATATCATTCCAATGAAACAGTGCTTTTTAAAATTTCAAAACAGAAAATTTTCCGGTCAGAAATGAGCGAAGAGCACCAGAGGGTTAAAGGTGCATAAAGCGATTTCTCAGAAATGCTGTTGAAAATTCAAATCAACACCTGAACACAAAAGATTCTATTTTGAAGAACATGGGTAACCAAACAGCTGATGGGCCCCATTTACTTCCATAGTATGGGGAAAAAATACAAGGAAGTCAATGGGGTCCAACAAGTGTTTGGCTACAGACACTGTTCAAAATAACTTTTTGTGTTCAGCAGAAGAAATAAACAACTTGAGGAGGAGTAAATCATGACAGAATTTTTGGGTGAACTATCCCGATTCCAGAATTTGATTTTTAATTCCCCAACTATAGTGTTTGCAACTTTGGGGTGGGGAAATGTAGGAAGGGGTGTGTTGGTTTGGGCTTCGATTTCAAATTTCAACAGTTTCTCGTAAACTGCTTACTGCACCTTTTAAATCAGTAAGAATATAGGGCTTTAGAAAATATGTGAGTGATCACTTTTGCAGAAACTCACACCAATTGCTTTTACTGAATGAGCCACTGTCATAGTGCAAGAGTGATCTTTCTTGCACTATGACAGTGGATCTAGAAATACAACTAAACATATATAATATGCAGTATTAGTTAAATACTTGGTTTTCTGAAGTGAGTGAGGAACAAAAGCAGATAAGTAAGGAAGGGCGGGGGACAGAGGAAGATGATGCTTTTCCTAAGACGACAGAAATCTCCCTAAACCTCTCCTCAGTCTTGAGTCGGATAATTCTCGCTAATTCAGAGTGAAAGATATAAATGAATAGTCTCCCTCAACTCTGTTTTGCCATTCAAGCCGTTGCTCTCGTTTTCAGATGCGACTCTGCTCCTTAAATTCTTTAAAATGAACAAGTGAACTCTCCAGTGGAATCTTTTTAATGAAAACGAACATCTTGCATTTTAATATTTTATGAAGGTAGAAATTGGTCAACACCCATTTCTTTAGAATTATTTATCACACACCCGTTGCATTTAAATTCAATCCACTCATTTAAAAGATGCTCTGAGAAGACAATTACTGAATACTGTAATTATAGCCGCCATATGGATGTGTTACTTAAAAGTGCTTTAATGACCCATAATCTAAAGACAATCCTTCACTGGGGAAATAAGGAAAAGAATTGGTGTCTTGCTAGCGGTGTTAAAATCATGTTGTCCAAAACAAGTGGCAACAGCTTTACTAATTACCAGTTTGTTCATGCAAATTACTTAATTCATTATGTCCATCACTCCCTACAGGCAGAAGCCATCAGCACCAGGTGCATTTCACTCATCACTCCCCCAGACGGTCACCATTATTGACCACTTTAAAACAAAAACAGAATAATAATGCCTTCAATGCAAAACATCACTCTCCATGACAGATGCCAAAGGGAAGCTGGTTAGCATATGCATTTGCTAGCCATATATCAGAGCCCAACATGCACTGCTGTCAAAGCATGACTTACACATAATGTAGGTCTGTTGAAGTTTGGACTCGGTCACCTCACCTCTACATTTACTGCATTCTGTGACTTTCTCAACCAAAGCGCACACATAGCCGCCTCTCGCGCCAGTGTCAGATTTCCGTGGCTTATTAGCCTACACATAAACGTTCAAATACACACACAGTTATGTCAAAATGCCCATCTTGGTGAATTGTCGCGTTGGTTATGTGAATGTTAACAGCATATGTAACAGCATCTTGTCTCCATCCATTAGGTCTTAGTGTTAGCAGCTACTGTCTACTATTGGCCGTCTGTACTATTAAAGGGATAGTTCACCCAAAAATGAAAATTCTGTCATCATTTACCCACCCTCAAGTTGTTCCAAACCTGTAAGAGTTTATTTGTTCTGCTGAACACAAAAGATGATATTAAGTAGAATGTTTGTAACCCAGCAGATAGAGCTCCTACACTTGAGACAGGAACTCTCCACCAACCTGAAGTGGGCAAGCCACCCTTTTCCGACTGAGGACCATGGCCTCGGATTTGGAGGTGCTGATCCCCATCCCAGCTTCACACTCGGCTGCAAACCGTCCCAGTGCATGCTGAAGGTCCTGGTTAGAAGGGGCCAACACGACAACGTCATCCACAAAGAGCAGAGACGAAACCGTGTGGTCCCCAAACCTGACACCCTCCGGCCCTTGGCTGCGCCTAGAAATTCTGTCCATAAAAATTATGAACAGAACCGGCGACAAAGGGCAGCCCTGCCGGAGTCCAACATGCACCGGGAACAAGTCTGACTTACTGCCGGCAATGCGGACCAAACTCCTGCTCCGGTCATACAGGGACCGGACAGCCCTCAGCAAAGGACCCCGGACCCCATATTCCTCGAGCACCCTCCACAGGACGCCGTGAGGGACACAGTCAAATGCCTTCTCCAAATCCACAAAACAAATGTGGACTGGTTGGGCAAACTCCCTTGAACCCTCCAGCACCCTGTAGAGGGTATAGAGCTGGTCCAGTGTTCCACGACCGGGACGAAAACCACACTGTTCCTCCTGAATCCGAGGTTCCACTATCGAGGGAATTCTCCTCTCCAGTACCCTGGCATAGACTTTCCCGGGGAGGCTGAGAAGTGTGATCCCCCTATAGTTGGAATACACCCTTCGGTCCCCCTTCTTAAAAAGAGGGCGGCCGCTTTGACAATTGAGGTGGTGAACATGGTCCACTCGGACTCAATATCTCCAGCCTCCCTCGGGATCCGGTCGAAGCTCTGCCGGAGGCAGGAGTTGAAGATCTCTCTGACA
Organism: Romanogobio albipinnatus; assembly: GCA_023566225.1. Lineage (NCBI taxonomy): Eukaryota > Metazoa > Chordata > Actinopteri > Cypriniformes > Gobionidae > Romanogobio > Romanogobio albipinnatus. The sequence goes on along the minus strand of CM042239.1, from coordinate 10,697,988 downwards.
GGAGACTCTGCCAAACGTTCCCAGCAGACCCTCACAGTACGTTTGGGTCTACCGAGTCTATCCAGCTTCCTCGCCCGCCATCGGATCCAACTCACCACCAGGTGGTGATCAGTTGACAGCTCCGCCCCTCTCTTCATTTCAGACGTTATTTAACTCATTTAAGAGAGCTCTTATGAGAATGCTTGACAAAACGGGAATTTTGGCACAATTCAGTGTGTTATTGTTTGCTCAAGCGTGAAAGAACTCGATTCTGGCGCGCGTCTTTCAGGACATTCACAGACAGCTCCTTCTCTTTTGTCTTGTCACGCTTTAATGGTTTAAAAGCATTTGCATGAAAGAGAGAGTGATCATATAATGTAACACTAGCCAAAGGATGACAGAAAAACGGATGCTGCGTTAATTGCATTTAATATTTTAACGTGTTAAACTGAAAACATTTATTGCATGTGTTAACACGCTAATTTTAACAGAACTAATATACATACATTTATTCCATACCAGGAAACACAGGTTGTCAGGTGTGCCGTGGAAAATTCTCAAATTCCCAAAAATCTCAGGCCCCATTGACTATCATAGTATTTTTTTTGTTCTACTATGGTAGTCAATGGGATACGAGATTTGGTTACCAACATTCTTCCAAATATCTTCCTTTGCGTACAGCAGAACAAAGGCATTTACGCAGGTTTGGAACAGTTTTAGAGTGAATAAACAATTGCAGATTTTTATTTTGGGGTGAATTTTCCCTTTAACAACAAATTCATGTGCATGTGCACGTGTTGTGAATTAGGCGGAAAGCTTTGATGAGAAGTTCAAATGTGCGTATATAGTGTACACAGTTATTAATGAATGAGACACATTGACATAAAAATAGTTTATGGTGTTTGTTTCGGGACCCTGTGACCTTCACACCAGGAACTGAAGCGGAGGGCTTTTTGTTTTTCTCCAATAACTATGATCCCTTTAGTCCTTTTCATTTTTAACACCATTTGAGTTTAATTAGCTCCTCTGGGAGGAATATGTTGTAGTGAGTCTTGAAGCTGGCATGCAGATGGTATGGTAATGCTCGCAGGTCATGGAGGTGTGGAAACAGAAATCACGATGATTAATTGATCAATGGCACTTGCATTACAAGAATCTATTCAGGTCTTCTGAAGTGACCTAACATCTAAATACTCATGGACAGGTAAGAGTCGATAAAAGCGGATCATCAGTTTTTCAATCATACTGTCCATAACATATTCAAAATGAATGCTAAGGAGCAGCCTACCCGGCATAGAAATAACAATCTGTCTACCCATCACTCTCAGTAGGTGTGTGATGGATGGCGCTTTGAAACTGTCTGCATATTTTACAGAGTGAGAGACGGAAACAGCGAACGAGAAAAAATAAGTAGGAAGCTTTTGGCTGAACACCAAGGGGTTAAAGACGAGAAAGAAAGGGAGAAGCAACAGGAGGCAGGCAAAAAGACACACAAACGTTGGACTGACAGGATGGCAGAAAAGTTCCAAAAGTAAACGACAAACAAAACAAGATGTAACATATGAAACAAAGACAGAAGAGAGCTACAGGCTAAAAGGTTTCCTACGGAGGAGAGAACAGGCTACAGCTAAAAAAAAAACAGCAGAACGAGAGAGAAAAAGAGAAACTGTCACCAAATCCAGCATTTGACAGGATTACGTGAAGCGGCTCCAGTGATGTTTTCAGAGAACAATACAGTTCTGCAAATCTCTCTCCCTCCCTTCCTCACTCGTGTCACACAGAAAAAGGATGACATTTCGTTTGTGTGTGTACATGGTGAAGGGTATTGGGGGAGATCTGGCGGGGGGAAAAATAAGGAGAACTAGAGACACCTGCTGGACAAACCGCTTCACTGGGGTCAAGCTCTGATTCAGAGACCTGGATAAATAAGGCGTATGTGTACTGTAAAAACTGCCCATAAATGGCATATTCAATCTGTTTTATAAGTTATCTTCGTTCCAAACATCCTGAATGCAATTTGACATTTTTGAAAAATAATTATAAAATACAAACGTTCATCTTTGTTATGAAGTTGACCATACCTAATGTATACCATGGAGGAGCTCACTTCACCTAATCAGCTACTGCAATATTATTTGGACAGAATTTACACACACGTTGTGTTTCCGTGTATTATGGGGACTTACCATAGATATGATTGTTATACTGTACAAACTGTATATTTTATCCCCTTAAACCAGGCGTCTCAAACTCGCGGCCCGCAGGATGATATTTTGTGGCCCCCTTCTTGACATCAAAGTTTAGTGCGGCCCGCGCGTTGCTCTGAAAAGCACCTTTTTGCTGAGTCGTTGCGTGTGCCGCGCTTGCTGCCTCCTTTGTGTGTGTGTGTGTGTGTGTGTGTGAGAGAGAGTTGGCTCGCCCCTCCCTCATGCAGTATAATTGGTTGACACCGCGTGATTGACAGGAACAGATGAACGAAGCTGATCAGACAGTTGAAGCGAACGTGGTCTAACAGCGCTCATCAATGTCAAAATGATTGAGATGGCCAATCAAATCAAAGTAGGCGGGGTTTATGTTCTCTTTTGGCTCGTGCACACTGCACAGTCTTCACACACAGACGAGCGTCAATCTATCACTTAATGCCGCTGCTGAGAGACTCTATTCTTTCCGGTGAAATCACCAAACAAAATGCAAACGTGTCCATGGTCTTATTATACAATCATCTTTGATTTTAATGAAGAAAAACTACATGAGAGCGGATTAGAACCCGAAACCTTTGACACGGTTGACAAAAATTCTACCACCATACAATAGTCTTTCGTGGATCTATGTATTTATTCACTCACTCATGCGAAGAATATCGGGACTAATAATATATTTGACGCAAATTAATGTAAATATTGTTTACAAATAGTCCCAAAAAGATTATTTCCCAACTAGAATTACACCTAGAATTTCGCTCACTGTTCTGTTTGACCTGTTACGGCCTTGCTGTGAATTAGTCTATTATTTAAAATAAAATTAAAATCACTCATTATTTCATATTACATGATTTAATTTCTATAGGCTATATTTAGTTCAAATTCAGAGGAACAGCTCATGTTCAGAAGAAACATTCATGTTGAAGAACTGTTAATAATAAAGATTGAGAAGATTGGATCAGTTGTGCTACTTTTTATGTGCAATACTTGATGCGGCCCAGCCTGACCCAGAGCCTACCTCCAGCGGCCCCCAGGTAAAATGAGTTTGAGACCCCTGCCTTAAACTAACTCTACCCATCACGGAAAACGTACCGCAGTTTTACACTTTCAAAAAACATCACTAAGTACGCTTTATAAGCCGTTTTCCTCATCGAGACCAAAAAATGTCCCCACAAGGACAAGGATTTTGAATATTGCCATCTTTGTGGGGACATTTTGTCCTCATAATGTAGTGTTTACCAGGACACATATATATATTTATGTATGCGTGTTCACAGTGGTATCCTCCTCACCCAACATATTAAAGATGAAGTCTTTGGCCGTGTGCACCTCGAGCGCAGTCTGGTCCCCGAACTCCCCCTGCTCCAGCTGTACGAGCTCCTGCACCTGCGCCGACAGCTGCTCCAGCGTCGTGCCCGAGCGGAAGTCCACCTCGGACACCCGCTTCACCGTCGCCGGTGCACGCGGGGCCACGGCACTCATGAGCGTCTCCATTGAGCATTACCTGAGATAAACCGTAACAATATTAATAAACTGCCCCAAAATAAATCACACTTATCAAATATCAACGAGTATTACTCATTAAATGTATGCATAATAATTATTAAATTATGTTAGACATTTTTCCACATTAATTAATAAACGCACTAAACCGCTGTTAAGGAAACAAAACAGCTACATTTAAGTCCTAACTCACCAACTATTTATGAATCTTTAATAAAACTTAAATAGTTATACGCAGGTTATTCATTGCGGCTGCGGCGGAATGTAGGTCAATGGGCAGATTAACGGCTAATTAGCCAGCTAATGTCTCTCTAGCGAAACAACTGAACCCTTTACTGTTGATTATTATAAACATGGCGAGACCTCTGAAATATAAGAATTCCCCATGATGTGTGCTGTAGGAGGGGAAATATGTTTGTTTCGTGTGTGTCCACTGAGGTGCCCAAATGAGCCGACTAGCAGGTGTGGAGCGAGCTAACGTGCTATCCGGCTAAACATCTCAAAGATTCAGCGATGACATTTCGTCTTTATAGTTCTCTCACACACACACACACACACCCTGTTTTCCGCTGGCTCGCTGCTCTCTGCCTTGGACCCCGGGTTGTTTGTTGTGATATCTTTTATGAAACAGGATTTCTGCTCCCGTCATTTCCAACAGGTCCCTCTGCGCGCACCTTCCCACTGGCAACACTATTCCCGGAAATCATGGACCTCCTCCGAGAATCTTGGGATTAGTAGTACTTTAAAAGGGACATAAATCTTCCCTGGCCCGTTCATTTACAGTATATACAGGATAGTAAACTACTTGCTCTGATTTATGTCTCATAGGATAATAATAATTGGTCTAATTAATGTTTAATACAGAGCAGATTATTAATAGATTACAATTAGACTAATTAATGTTAAATGGTATTTTTTATCTACTCTGTATTAAAGTGTATACTTTCATATTAATGCAAGAGTAAAAAGGATCAGTGTTAAAGGGATAGTTGAACTAATCCCAGATAGCACATGTACGTCTGCAAGATGTCTGTTAAAGATCACTTAATCTGGAAAGCATCTGCTGTTTACAAACATCTGATAGACGTCTTTAAGATGTCAGTTTTTCATACATTCTAAATCATAAACATCTTAAAGACAACGTCTATTTAAACGTCTATTTGACATCTGACAGGAAACGTCCATTAGACGTATATTGCAGATGAGCAAACACTCTAAAAAATACATCTTCCAGATGTAAACACGCACATCCAATAGACGTCTCCGAGATGTATGCGTGCTATCTGGGAATTAGACTAATATAATGTTAAATGGTATTTTTTTATCTACTCTTTATTAAAGTGTATACTTTCATATTAATGCAAGAGTAAAAAGGATCAGTGTTAAAGGGATAGTTGAACTAATATCACTCAAAAACAAAAATTATGTCATTTACTCATCCCAGATAGCACACATACATCTCGGAGACGTCTATTGGATGTGCGTGTTTACATCTGGAAGATGTATTTTTTAGAGTGTTTGCTCATCTGCAATATACGTCTAATGGACGTTTCCTGTCAGATGTCAAATAGACGTTTAAACAATGTCTTTAAGATGTTTATGATTTAGAATGTATGAAAAACTGACATCTTAAAGACGTCTATCAGATGTTTGTAAACAGCAGATGCTTTCCAGATTAAGTGATCTTTAACAGACATCTTGCAGACGTAGGTGTGCTATCTGGGATGTCAGGCCTGTAGGAGTTTCTTTCTTTTACTGAACACAAGAGAAGATCTTTTGAAGAAGGTAACCAGACAGTTAAAGGCAGCCATTGACTTCTATAGTATTTTTTTCCTACTACGGAAATCAACTTTAAAATATCTTCTTTTGTATTCAGCAGAAGAAATAAACTCAGAGTTTGATGACAGAACTTTCATTGTTGGGTAAACTATCCCTAAATGAATTATAAGGACTATACCCAAATGAAAGGACAAAAAGTATCTGTAAAATATTTATGAATGTATTTTTACTACCCACTATTAGCCTACACACTGGGACAGTACTCTAAGGTACAACAGCTAAAAGGTACTAACATGTAACATTTAGGGGTAAATAAGGTACAAAAGATGTACTTTTTTAGCTTTTGTACCTTAGGGCACTGCCCCAGTGACAGCTCTGTACCTTCTTTTGTTTTGTTTTGCTGGTCTGATCTGCAAACTTCACAAACTTCCCTTTAGAGTGAGGGAACACAATTTTAAAAGCCAGACACCATGGACTCCAGTCAAATGCTCCCCTGACAGCTTTTAAACTCCACCTCCCTTTTTTTTTTGAGGAGGTGAAGAGTGATCAAAAGATTTTCAGCTCTCCCTGTCCCATTCCGACCCCCTCTGCTGTGGCGTCACCTTGAAATACCTCCCCTTTGAAGCAGCATCTGAGAGGCTGACAGCGCAGATAATTGATGCCGTGCAAGAAGCAGCAGAGGCCAAAGATAGCGAGGTGCTTTTAATTCTTCACTTCTTCAGCTTCGTTCATTCTGCACCATCCCCAGCAGCTCTACGCCTTCTAATTAACAAATGAACCCTGTAATCTAATGCGCATATAATTATATCTTCATTTATAATACAAAACTCTTCTGTATTCAGTTCTTTAATCAAGCTTTTGTATCGACTCAATCCACTTGCCTTTCACACAAAAATGCAGTGGCCATGTTTATGGCACAAAAAAGGGCTAATTTGATTGGGTTATTTCACCCAAAAATAAAATAAAAAAATCTGTCATTAATTCCTCACCCTCATGTCAATCCAAAGCCGTAAGACTTTCGTTCATCTTCGGAACACAAATGAAGATATTTTTGATGAAGTCTGAGAGCTTTCTGTCCCTCCATTGACGGCTACAAAACTGACACTTTGACGCTTCAAAAAGTTTATAAAGAGATTGGAAAACTAATCCATATGAATTGAGCGGTTTAATCAATTTAATGAAGAGACTCAATCGCTTTATATGATGAACAGATTAAATTTAGACTTGTATTAACATATAAAACCAAACATGTTTGACGCACTAGAACAGACCTCATTGGTTCTCGCTGAAGCTCAAACGTGATGCGTAACACGAGAATGCACCTCATTGGTTCTCGCTGAAGCACAAACGTGATGCGTAACACGAGAATGCACCTCATTGGTTCTCGCTGAAGCTCAAACGTGATGCGTAACACGAGAATGCACCTCATTGGTTCTCGCTGAAGCTCAAATGTGATGCGTAACACGAGAATGCACCTCATTGGTTCTCGCTGAAGCTCAAACGTGATGCGTAACACAGAATGAACCTCATTGGTTCTCGCTGAAGCTCAAACGTGATGCGTAACACGAGAATAAACCTCATTGGTTCTCGCTGAAGCTCAAACGTGATGCGTAACACGAGAATGCACCTCATTGGTTCTCGCTGAAGCACAAACGTGATGCGTAACACGAGAATGCACCTCATTGGTTCTCGCTGAAGCTCAAATGTGATGCGTAACACGAGAATGCACCTCATTGGTTCTCGCTGAAGCTCAAACGTGATGCGTAACACAGAATGAACCTCATTGGTTCTCGCTGAAGCTCAAACGTGATGCGCAACACGAGAATAAACCTCATTGGTTCTCGCTGAAGCTCAAACGTGATGCGCAACACGAGAATAAACCTCATTGGTTCTCGCTGAAGCTCAAACGTGATGCGCAACACGAGAATAAACCTCATTGGTTCTCGCTGAAGCTCAAACGTGATGCGTAACACGAGAATAAACCTCATTGGTTCTCGCTGAAGCTCAAACGTGATGCGTAACACGAGAATAAACCTCATTGGTTCTCGCTGAAGCTCAAACGTGATGCGCAACACGAGAATAAACCTCATTGGTTCTCGCTGAAGCTCAAACGTGATGCGTAACACGAGAATAAACCTCATTGGTTCTCGCTGAAGCTCAAACGTGATGCGCAACACGAGAATAAACCTCATTGGTTCTCGCTGAAGCTCAAACGTGATGCGTAACACGAGAATGAACCTCATTGGTTCTCGCTGAAGCACAAACGTGATGCGTAACACGAGAATGCACCTCATTGGTTCTCGCTGAAGCTCAAACGTGATGCGTAACACGAGAATGCACCTCATTGGTTCTCGCTGAAGCTCAAATGTGATGCGTAACACGAGAATGCACCTCATTGGTTCTCGCTGAAGCTCAAACGTGATGCGTAACAGAATGAACCTCATTGGTTCTCGCTGAAGCTCAAACGTGATGCGCAACACAGAATGAACCTCATTGGTTCTCGCTGAAGCTCAAACGTGATGCGTAACACGAGAATAAACCTCATTGGTTCTCGCTGAAGCTCAAACGTGATGCGTAACACGAGAATAAACCTCATTGGTTCTCGCTGAAGCTCAAACGTGATGCGCAACACAGAATGAACCTCATTGGTTCTCGCTGAAGCTCAAACGTGATGCGCAACACAGAATGAACCTCATTGGTTCTCGCTGAAGCTCAAACGTGATGCGCAACACAGAATGAACCTCATTGGTTCTCGCTGAAGCTCAAACGTGATGCGCAACACAGAATGAACCTCATTGGTTCTCGCTGAAGCTCAAACGTGATGCGTAACACGAGAATAAACCTCATTGGTTCTCGCTGAAGCTCAAACGTGATGCGTAACACGAGAATAAACCTCATTGGTTCTCGCTGAAGCTCAAACGTGATGCGCAACACAGAATGAACCTCATTGGTTCTCGCTGAAGCTCAAACGTGATGCGCAACACAGAATGAACCTCATTGGTTCTCGCACGTCAAGCGAACATGCTTGAGCTTCCGTTTACCACAACTGATGTGTGAGTTCAATGTTTGTATGTGCATAAAAGTCTAAATTCAATCTATTCATCATATAAAGCAATCTTTATATCACAATTCACTTGCCTTTCACACAAAACTGCAGTGGCCATGTTTATGGCACCAAAAACTTGAATGAGATTTTAACATCGAAGATTGTTTGACAGCTTTTGAAGCAGCACATCAGAAAGGATGAGGATCTTTTCATGAGGATGCCGGGGCTGAACAGAGACTGACATGTTGAAGTGAAATTGCATTAACACTCCACTGTGGGATGATTGACGCCTAGAACAGAGAGCGGGAAAGAGGGAGTCTGAGTAATCATATCAGTGTGTGTGGGCATTTCATTCAAAGCGGAAAAATCTCCCACACCTTCAGACGACGTCTCTTTCGACATCAGAGGTCATGCGAAATCAGACTGGGAAATGAATTGGCACTGCCCACACAAGCGAAGGCAAGTGCGAAATGTCAGTTGGCGAAGCCACATGAATGCCGACAGAGAGACTTCAACTCCCATGAGTCGCAATTAACAACACCCACCTCACTGCCACTGACCGCTTCTTAGCGAACTATAGTGAAAACGAGTCGCTTGCCCACAGCGCTGCCCCCTTAGACGCTGGCTCAAACACAGAAAGATCATTCAGGCACGATGAGAATTTAACGACCGAATGACCACCGATGCTTTAAACATCGATTTTTGCTGGCTGCATCCATCCAGACAGAGCCAGGGAGGAGACACTTAACACGGCCTCGTGGAGCAGAGCGCGATGTATACACGCCTTTATGGATTTTAACAAGGAGACCCTGATCTGACTCCAGTAATGAGCGACTGGTGGAACTCCCAGTGCTATTGAAATGTCAGGGAGGAGGAGGAAGAGGAAACAACGGAAAAACTTTGAGCCGGCGAGACGCTAATTACACATGCACAGCTGAAAACCCCTTTATATTGTTCAGCTCTTCAAATATAAGCATGAACGTCTTTCTTTCTATCTGCGAGCACAGAGAAATGTGTTATTCTTCCATCGGCACAGCGAAGAGTGGACTAAAGTGGCTTGATTGCCTTGCCCTGATTTGCACGGCTCTTCTAATAGCCCCGAGTTAATGAGGGTTTTACGAGTGGTGTGATCACTTTATTGGGACGTGCCGCATCAATAGAAGCCTCTCTCCGCGATAGAGTTGGCTTATGAAGCTGCCCTTGCTTGCCCTGAGGATTTATAAAGTCATTTTCAAAGGTCCCCGTCGCAGCGATGTCTCTGACAGTCACAGGCCCTGGAATAAGAAACTCATTGGATTTCACTTTTCATTTGAATAAAGATAAGTTTGGACACTGGAAGCCCTAAAAGTGGGGTCGCCGGTAATGAACTGCTTTGTACGGTCATACATACAGGATCAAAGCCTGAAGGCTATCGAGTTCGCTGACCTGGGAGAGAGACATTCACAGAGACATTTCCTCCGGTATCAGAAGGTCAGACTGGCAATCAGCTTCTCAGACAGATTTATTTTTTTCAAACAGAGGAAACGTACGTACAAGACACTTTCAAGACATGAACAAACCCAGAGTCTGACTCATTCACAGTAATAAGCCACAAAGGAAAGCTTCTCAACCCCCCCCCCCCCCCCCCCCCCTCCCTATGCTGACAAAATAAAGATGCCTGTGACAGTGTGTAGAGGGGAAAAAAAGACTTATGTTCGATCCCAAGGCCTTATCATCACTTTCCAGACGTTACTGAAAAGGGTTTAGATAAGATGTGAAACTCTCCACCCTTTTCTCCTTCAGCCGCCCCATATCTCCTCTTTTCATGTTCAAATGACAAAACAGGACATCATCTCTGAGAGCGCTATAATCACATGGAGTCAAAGTTCAAAGAGCCATTGCGGCCCAGCCAACGATGAGCAACGAGCCTCCGATTGGTGCCAGCTTGCTGAAGCTGGGGTCATTGGTTAAGGCCTGGTGGTAGAGGGGACCACAGAAGCAGCCCATGCCAGTGAGGAGGATTGCGCCCGCCTTAAGAGAGAAAAAAAAAAGTGTGTTCATTTATGTTAATTCATTCCATTCTTAATACATATTCTGCCCAGTACACACTGTGTGATTTTGGGCTGTCCCAGATGAAGGATGACCAATCGTGATGGCTTCTGTGGTCGTAGAGGTTCAAAGCAAACCAAAAGACCAAAGATAGCCTGCTACGCGGCTGCGTCTGAACAGACAAAAACACGCTAAACTATGTCAAAATATCCGCTTTGTCGAGTACATAAGCACAGTCTTAAATCAGTGTAAAAGTGCTTACCGTATTTTCCGGACTACAAGTCGCATTTTTTTTTTTTCATAGTTTGGCTGGTCCTGCGACTTATAGTCCGGTGCGACTTATACACTCACCTAAAGGATTATTAGGAACACCTGTTCAATTTCTCATTAATGCAATTATCTAAATCAACCAATCACATGGCAGCTGCTTCAATGCATTTAGGGGTGTGGTCCTGGTCAAGACAATCTCCTGAACTCCAAACTGAATGTCAGAATGGGAAAGAAAGGTGATTTAAGCAATTTTGAGCGTGGCATGGTTGTTGGTGCCTGACGGGCCGGTCTGAGTATTTCACAATCTGCTCAGTTACTGGGATTCGAGTCTCGATTTCTGTTGAGACATTCAGATGGTAGAGTCAGAATTTGGCATGTGTGCATGTGTTGTATAGTGATGTGTGTGTATATGGCTGTATCCACATTAGAGAATTTATTTAGCCCATGCCTTTGTCACACTTGTTTGAAAAGCAGAAGCTCAGCGTAAAATAGGCTCTTCCGCCGCCTGTATCAGTGGCAGTGCCCATAGCACGAAATTGTTGTAATGTATTGATGTAGCCTACAGTTCTTAACAGCCATTGGTAGCAGGTGCCATGGACCGCTCATGATTAGCGTAATGACGGACCTCGGTGCAGCCACAAATATCATAACTATCTATAGGCTAGGGATGGGCATTTCAAGCAAAAATAATATTCGAAGATCGCTGGGAATTATTCGATTTTTATTCGAAAATCGCAACTCCTCCCCCGCATGCACGCATGTAAAGGCTACACGCATATAAACAGAGAGAGAGAGGGAGAGAGACCATTTACACTCTCAATCTGTATGATAACAAACTGTTTAATTCATTAGGGGATAGGCTATATCAACTCAAGCCATATAATTAGTGTAACATGCTGAAACATATGACTGTTATTTGACATCGCCCCGCAACCGTTAAATGCCTAAAGTCTACAGTGTGTGCGTGAGATGATGTGTTCTTCTTCTGTTGTCTCAGGGTGTTTTTACTCTGGCAGTTTAGTTCGAAATGGAGCACGGTTCGCATGAAAAATTGCTAATGTGAAAGCTTACATACAGAGCTTGGTGTGCACTGAGGTATCGAACCCGAGAACACACAACCGGAGTTCGGTTGCACTCGAAGCTGTGCCGCGATTGACGTGCATGTGAAACAACACTCGGGTGTTCAGGAAGAAAAGTAACCAGCGCATGCGTTTTAGCCGATTGCAATGTCATTAGTTCAATAACACACATGTAAGTGATGATAGTGTTGATGATTTACCTGAGATACGATCGCGAGAGCGAGCCTGCAGTGTATTCGCGCATAGAGTGCAGCAGGGCAGCAAATGAATGGCAATTCACGTGTTCTCAAAAGAGTCAGTTTGCAAGCAGCAAAGCCACCTGCGAGCGACACATACGGTAAACCCAAGTGTTGTTTACTCAGCTGCACATAATAGCACCAAATTAATTTAAAAAAGCCCAATATATTTGACCCGCGTTCTGTTTACTATCATGCCCGTGCACGTTTGTGATGACGTTAGATGAACGCAAACGCACCAGGGTTCAAGTTGAGTGTGAAACCAGACCAACAGGCGGAGGGAAGAATCACGCTCGGACCGCAGCAAACGTATCCAGTATAAACACCCTGAGAACTGACTGACTGCTTCAGGTGCGTTATTGGCAGCACCTCCCTCTCGTTACATGAACGCGTCACCACCACACCGAAAACATGGGGATTTTTTTGAGGACGATAATCGCACAAACTATTCGATAGTCTATAATTAAATCAACTATCGAATATTCGAAAATCGCGACCCATCCCTACTATAGGCTAGGCCTACTGTAATTAAGACATTCAAGAAATGTATTAAAAAGAAAGAAGCTTTCAGCCTTACTCAAATTCCGCCGGAAACAGGCCAGTGGGTTCGTTACGCACGTCAATCGCGTTCTTATTTTGCTTCTTATGTATTAAATATACAGGCAATTAGTTTATGAAACCTTGATCAAAATTAAAATACAATTTATAGAAAACGAAATGCACTTTAAAGAAATGATTTCGGCAAAACAACACTCAATAAAAATCATGTCTGACTCCACTCCATGTCTCCAGACAAATTGCGCGTCTAGCCTATCTTACTCATGCTGCTCACTTTTCATCATCAACATATGACATTAAAACAATAATATAATAGGCTAATATTTAAACATATAGCCTAACTATGAATCTAAATACGCTACGTTTTGCATGTATATAGCCTACTCCACTCCAAACGCTTCAAAAATGTATTTTGTTTATTAAACGCAAAGTTTTTAATTTCAAATTTAATTTCTAAATTCAGTTCATATTTCCAACAAACGAAATTCCGAGCCAAAATAACGAAGTGGTAAAAAAACCTTAAAAAATTAAAAATATTAAAGAATTTGCAGGCGCTTTCAATGGCATGAGTAAGATAGGCTATAAGACGCGCAATATTTCTGGAGACATGAAGTGGGGTCAGACATGATTTTTATTGAGTGTTGTTTTGCAGAAATAATTTCTTTAAAGTGAATTTCGTTTTCGATAAATTGTATTTTAATTTTGATCAAAGTTTCATAAACTAATTGCCTGTATATTTAATACATAAGAAGCAAAATAAGAACGCCGGGAATGGATTGACGTGCGTAACGAACCCACTGGCCTGTTTCCGGCTTTTGAGGCTGAAAGCGTCTTTCTTTTTAATACATTTCTAGAATATATGTATTACAGTATAACATACAAATATATTACAGTAGGCCTATTATAGATAGTTGATATTTGTGCACCGTAATCTCAAGGTTAAAGTTATGCCACTGATGCGAACATGAGCGGTCCATGATGGCACCTGTTACCCGTGGCTGTTATGAACTGTAGGCTACATCAATAAATTACAATACTTTCGTGCTATGGACACTGCCACTGATACAGGCAGCGGAAGAGCCTATTTTACCGTAGAGACGGAACTGACTATTTTCTTTAGCGGAAACACAATCGTGTTTAAATCAATAAAATCCTTTTTAAATCAATATTTTGTGTCAAATTATTGATTTATTTGGTGGGTAGCCATGCAATAAGCGGGATAATGTAGAGCGAGGCCCGATCTTGGGTTAGATTTTTTTTTCCGTTTTCAGTGGTTATGAGGAGCAACATATGAGAGAAATTTGGTAATCATTGTTTAGGTACATTAAACCACGTCATGGCCAAGTCATATTGTCAACACGGTACTTATGAAGCAGATTAGTGGGTCATGTCATATGTCTAATGCTTTTTGAAAATGTACGGCTTTCTTCTTCATAAAACGAGTCGGACATCACATGATTTTTGTATAAATTTTTATTTAGTTACATTAGTAAGCTACAGGACATCGTCTTTCAAAACATGACCTGCGCGAAAGAGAGAAAAAATGAATGCGTCTCTGTCCCCAGCACATTTCAAACCAAACTAACCCCCATGGATTCGATACCATTTCACTACTGTGTAACGTTAATAACTTTCTGCTGCCAGTGTTTCTGGAAATTAACAAGGATAAAACCTTTTTTTTTTTTTACCTAACTGAATGAAATTTAAGACCTCGGATGAAAATCTGGCCGTTTTTAAAAAAAAAATAGTTTAGACATTTTAAGACTTTATAAGACCTAGCGGGAACCATGGGCATGGGCGTAAATTTCATCTGACAGTTGGGGGGGGGGGGGGGGGGGGGGCAATAAACATAAATTTTCTCAAGGGCAATTTTTGAAGGGGACACAAATAATACAGCCACAATTGTACTTGTAAGTATATTTGTGGCATTTTGGTGCACTGAAAAATGATCTCATGTCTTTTGTGTGTCATTTTATCTGGCCAACAACATAAAGTAATAATTTTTTTTTAAATTTTAAACTTTTAAATTTTTTTAATAGTTTAAATATGACTTATCATAGGTTCACCATGCGGTAATATAATTATTAAATTATCTTGCTTCTCCCACATTGCATTGAGCAAAACCCAAAACAGCGGTGAATATACAATATTAGCCTAATATCAGCTCACACATTGTGATTTACAACAAGCTACCAAAACAACCACTAAAATATCGGACTTATAGAAAAATACATCGGTTATCATAATTTTGTCATTGCTCAAATGTTTCTAAACTTAAAACACATTTTTGCCCTGTTTGCGTTTGTATTGTTTTACTACATACACAATTATTAAGTATATATAATTATATTATTATATTTCCAATACACAATGTCGCTTTTAATGATATTTTTAGGGAGGGGGACAACCCTCAGATTCCTGCCCAGGTTTATTAGATCCATGTCGTACAGTGTGATTTGTAATGATCCTATAGGATTGCTGAAATCGCACAGTCTGTAGCAGGCATAAGCTGAGGTGCTTTCAACAGGACGGATTGATAATATATACAGACATGATCACAAATCAAATATGATGCCATGTGTCAGAGTTGAGGAAAAGAAAACATCCTTATCCATTGATGATATTCAATGTATGTTTCACAGAAAGGAGGAGGAGTTATGATTTTTCTTTATTTTTTATCATTGAATAACAATGCACAAAGTGCAGGAGGCTTGTATCATCCTGTCCCTAAAGGGATTTATTTTATAATAATGACTTTTTACAAGGATACTTGGCATATAAAAGAATAAATGGACATGACATATTGATTTGAGTTATTTCATAACATGAGAAACATGAGACCGAAGAGGGATATAACAAGAGAAATTAAGCCTCTATTAGGAAATCAATTTCCTGGGACAACTGTCAATTATGCGGTTTAGAATCATTAGAAAATATTTCATCATAGAATCACAATGAAATAATCCAGAGGGCCATATCTTTAACAGGTATGAAGGCATAAAGGGTATAATATAGAAGATCTGGGACACTTTTAGACAGCTATAGGTGATTAGATGTACCTAAAATGATGTCAGGCGTTATCATAACTAACTGTGTATGTTATGGTAAGAATGATGATGAGAGGTGAGATTACCAGAGCTGGTTTCCCACAGCGAGCGGCTCCTAACAGCGCCAGACTGTGGTAGAAGTGGTACTTGTTTGCTGTATCATACAACTGAGGACACAAAGAGAACAGAACTGTTATTACGTTGCGTTGCACCTTTTCCTGAATAATAACTATAAATAATGCATCGCATTCATAATGTTGCCTCTGCTTTAGCTGTTAATAATGTGGGTTACATAGTCTAAAAAAAACAACCTCACTATTTCCAGCACAATAAAGCATGCTTTGGCAAATCATAAATATGACATACAAAATTGAAATTATAAGATACGTTGTATAATTATGAGATAGTTATAAAGATATACTTGAAAGTATAACACTATTGCATAATTTAAATTTCAAAATTATGAAATACTAAAAATGTTCTAAACTTACATCAAAAATGTAATAATTGTCAAAAACCTTTTACGTCATAATTATGATTTACCAAAGCAATATTTTTTCTTATGTGGCAGAAATGGGCTTCCATACCAACGTCCTTACTGTGTACACAATAAACAAAAATAAATAAAGATTGTTTTAGATAATAATTTCAACAAGTTGAACAACGTGACAAAGACAGAGAACATAAATAAATATGATATAAAAAGTTACAATTATAAGATACCAAGTCATAATTATGAGATAAAGTTAGAATACTACTTGAAAGTAAGTTATAGGCTTACAGCATATCTGAAATAGTATTTCAAAATTTTGATATTTTATGTCATAATTTGAGTCAAAAAGTTTGTTATAATGATGACAAAAATTTGTCAAAACTGTGTCAATCATGTTTTTTTTTTTATGTGGCAAAAATGGGCTTCTATACCAAACTAAAATGTACAATAAGAATTTTTTCAAGATAATTTCGCCAAGATGAACAAAGTGACAAAGACACAGGACATAAATAAATAATAAATATGATATAAAAAGTTACAATCATAAGATACCAAGCCATAATTATGAGATAACGTTACAATACTACTTGAGAGTAAGTTATAGGCTTACACTAAAGCATATCTGAAATAAAATATCAAAATTATGAAATACTATGTCATAATTTGAGTCAAAAAGTTTGTTATAATGATGACAAAAATGTGTTTTTCAAAAAAATCATGTTTTTTATGTGGCAAAAATTGGCTTCTATACCAAACTAAAATGTACACAATAAGAATTTTTTTCAGGATAATTTCGCCAAGATGAACAAAGTGACAAAGACACAGGACATAAATAGGCAAATCTGCTCACCTCTCTCTGGTAATCACTCGCTTCGCCGTGTCGGAAGCCTGTCCAAAACACAAACAAACACACGAAAGAGTAGCAGAAAAGCTTAACACTTTAAGATAATGTGCGCTCGGTCACGTCCGACCTGTCCGGTGCCCAGTCGAGCAATATTTTGAGTCTTCTCACCGCGTTAATCGTCTGACGAGACCCGTCAGCCAAACAAAACACAACCAACCAGAAAGGACACTTACCGTGAGCTCCATAAGCACCTGCAGCGACTGCAAGAGCTCCTGATACCCCCGCTAGCCTCTGGACCAGCGAAGCGGCGTTCATGACTCCAGGAGTTACCAGGGAACAACTGACAAACACATGCAGGAAACTGAGGTCATTACGGATCTAACAGGAAGAACGACGCCATCCACTCGGAATTACGAGCGTTGAGCCAAGATGGCGTCCAGCAGTACAGTTGCACATCACGTGAGCCATTCTGATAAAGCTTATCACTCGGGTTCATTGAGGAGTCAAGTCAAGATCAAACACATTACACGATATTGTAGGCTAAGTATAACACTTACAATGGAACTATAATGTTTGTGTAAAATATTACACTGCGCAAATGTATTTGTTTTCAGTCAAGGTCACAGAAACACTTAAGCCTTAATGAACATAAAATAAAATAATGTTCCCTCTCAGGTATGCAACCCCATATTCTTTTGAAGGCCCAACATATGCCAATGCCGTGACCCCAATTCACTGCTTCATCAAACAAGCACCTTAACCGCCGACAGACAGCCAACGCCCTGCAGTTATTATCCGCCATTCACTTCAAAAAAGTTATTAGCTATTAAATCGGTAACACTTTACAAGTGTTCGTTAGTTAACATTAGTTAACTACATTAGTTAACATGAACTAATAATGAACTGCACTTATAAAGCATTTATTAATCTTTGTTAATGTTCATTTCAACATTTACTAATACATTATTAAAATCTTGCTAACATTAGTTAATGCACATGAACAAACCATGAACAGCTGGATTTTTATTAACTAACGTTAACAAAGATTAACTAATGCTGAACAGAGGTGTTGTTCATGGTTAGTTCATGTTAACTAATGCATTAACTAATGTTAACTAATACAACCTTATTGTAAAGTGTTAGCATTAAATCTAATTCTCCTGGTTTATAGTTCTGTGCACATTTCTAAAGCCTATTCTACACAAAACACAGACTCGGCAGTGCAATTCTAATTCTAAAGCTATGAAACCAAATATACTTTTGTATAGGCACAACAAACAACATAAATTTATGTTCTCTGTGCACCTGTTTGGGGAATAAAGGTCATTTTCACAGTCAGATCTCAGTGAGGAGTGTCCTGAATCCGACGCGTGTGCTTTAGTGTCCAGGGAGGGGCGCTGTTTTACTTTGACTGTTGGCTTTCAAAACTGAAACTTGTGCAAAATAAGCCCATAATATGTAGAAAATTTAAATAAAAATTAAAATCCTGCCCTCGAGTAAAAACAAAGTTTTGGTCCAAATTTGTAATGACCACAAAATAATTAAGAAAAACAAAAACACAAGTATTTAGACCTTAAACGTACTGTCTTGAGGTAAAGTAGGATGTAGTCATCCTGACTGCAGTCAATTAATTCATTTACATAATTTATGTGCATATACTTCATGCACACATTTTGTGTGAGGTTTAGGGTTGAAAATATCACCTTGCTAATATGAATAGCATTGCCTTTATGTATTTGTTTTAATGGCAAACATATTAATTTCCTGCCCATTGATGATAATTATATATTTTTTTCTAACAATTGTCTTTTATTAATCTATTAATAGAATGCATACTACAGTCTCACACCAAATATTTTATACACAATGTCTTTCATTTTGCTTGAAATTTTTATCAAAGTCTGCTTTTTGGAGTGGGATTTGAGTTCAAAATAAGGAGTATAAAAATATTAAAGCCAAGATTATTATTATTATATTATATTATTATATTATTATTATTATATGATTATTATATTATTATTAGTATTGCATTTCAAATAAGAACATGTATTAATGTTAATGTTATTAATGTCTGCAAAAATTTTGTCAACTATGTTACTAACCAAACACCCCATAAAAAATGCTTTATCCCAAAACCATGAGACCAGCATGGACTGTGGCGGATATTTTGAACACATTATGGTAAATATCCTCTTACTTTTTTCTATTTTTTTTTATCTCCAATGACTTATTGTCAAGGAGTGTATTAATTGCCAATCAACTATGTTGGGTACATTGTTATGGTTTGCTTCCGCTTCTTCCGCTCATGTGTATGTGGCGTAACGCAGCTCTGTTTTATCATATTAGATACATTTGAGTGTGTTGAAAGTGTGTTATAAAGCTACTCTGAGCGGCGACTGTGAGACACACAGAAGTGAGATCAATATTAGGCATGGTAAAACTCGTGGTAAATCAAGAAATTGAGATTTAAACAATAAGACTAACTGTGTTGAGCTATATAACAGTCATTCGTTTTCTGTCCATGAATGATCCAAACAGTTGCTCACCTGTCTAATAAAACCACTGATCTATATAAATGACTGGATTGCTCATCGCGTTCTAAACCGCCATCAGGCGGTGAAGCCATAGATATCCATAATAAAGGCTAGATGTCTCGTCCGCGCTGTTGGCCAATGGAGGTCGAAGTCCGCACCTGGCGGCCATCTTGTCACAGGCAGCTCGCTCACTCGTAACATTGTTTTAATGAGTGCTTGCACTTTTTAAATAACCATAACTTGCTCAATTTTCCACCGATTTTCAAACTGTTTTGGTTTGTTATAAACGTCAGAGATGTAGATATGACACTGCATACTTATGAAAAATGATTCATAATTTGTTCAAGCATCCATAATTATAGCCACGTTAATAACGTTTGTAAGAAACCAAACCATTTGTAAATCCGTCAAGATTTCAGTGAGATAAGATGATTTGTGTTCATGCAGATCATCAGGTACCACAGAGCCCTGCCTGTGACAAGATGGCCGCCGGTCATGACGTTAGAGACTCCGCCGTAAGACATCTAGCCTTTATTATGGATATCTATGGGTGAAGCCACCGGAAGAGCTCGAGCGGCCATCTTACTATTCCCTACCAGCAGAGGGCATCATTGACGTACAGTCAAAACATTGACCTAAAATCACACGATTTGCAGCATCTCAGTCTCACAGGATTTTATACATTGTCGTGTTTCTTTAGAAATAAACAATGGACAAAAGTCTTAGATGTAAAGTTATTCGCTGTCAAAGTGACGCCAAAATGAATGGGAGTCAATGGGATGCTAACAGCAGGTGATGGCTTGGTTACGCTTTCCGGGTGTAGGATTACCCCCTTGGAGTTTACTAGGGAATACCAAGATGGCGGCGCGACGTCATGAGCAATCCAGTCATTTATATAGATCAGTGAATAAGACACATAATATATATAGCATCTTTGGTGTTTCCATGGTTTCTACTAAATAAAACCGGAAACCGAGGGTAACGCGGGTATCTATGAAGTTATTACCTGCTTTTGATATTATTTCACGGTTTATATTTTACATATTACATACATTAATTGAGTTTCCTGTCATTTTCCCACAAGTATCAAAATGTTCTTTAAAGTAGATTTCTGATTAAATGTCCTTTCCCTTAGTGACTGTGCTGAGAAATATCTGCAAAAAAAATGAATCCTTTCCAATCGCTGTACATATGGCAGAATAAACCAAAGACATTGAATATTTGAGTCACTGAAAGTGTAGTCATACAGCTAGTCTGTCACCATATTACGTCTTTTTTGTAATATCAAAATGGTGTTTAATGATTAATCTTAGCAACTAGCAGATACATTACACTGATAAAGTATATAAACCGAAACCAATAGTTGTTTTATTTAGAAAGCAGTGCATGCTAGCCTGACATCGTCATACTCAATTCTAGTCAGAATCTGAGTCTGATGCTGCTCCGTTGGGCTGGGATTATGGGGCGTGTTTCAACCGAACCAGGAAAGACCTCAATTGGATAGACCTACAACCAATCAGAGCAACGGAGCGACGCATAACGTTAGTTGTCAAATGTCAACAGAACTCAACTGCACTGTGTTGCCAAGTCCGCGGGTTGAAGCGACCCCAATTATGTGATATACAGACCCAGAAAAGTGAATTTTAGCAGGCAGCCCTGCCAAAATAACACATATTTTACCCCCCAAATGCCTTTATTTTCCGGAGAACCCCCCCGGAAAGCTATTGGGCTTGTTTTTGGCTAGTTTTGAGTAGCAATTGGGCGGGTTTTGTTGTAAAAACTTGGCAACCCTGTCTGCACGCACGCTGGAATAAGTAGCCTAACGTTAGAAGAAAAAGATGAGTGTAAACGATCTTTGCCGGTTTTTAAAAAAAAGAATTTAAGGATACACAGAGTACTTACCAACACGATCATCATTTCTGAGAGAAATAGTAAAGGTGAATGCATATACGAACAAGTTCTCCGTTTAGGATTAGAACAAATTCAACCCAAGCGGCTTTGATGACGTGGATGATTACATCACTGTTTATCATCTGTCCATCATCGTCTAAAGCCCGCCCTGACAATTTCATTGGTCCGAACAATTTCTGTTCGGGCATAATTACTCCTTTACGGATCAAGTCCAGACCGAACTGCCCGAGTTAAAATGTTGTGTGCGGGGCTATGTTCGGCTGGCATCCATTGTAAAGACTGCACCTCACCACCTCGTTTTCATCCACGTTAAATTCAGTATGCCGTCTATCCTGACGTAGGTATATTGAGCATTGTGAGCTATAGCTATCCCCTAAACATAACACTCACACAAACCATTTTTACAGTATGTTTTGTAAGCCATTGCCCTCATGAGGGCTGTTGACTGCTCCCCGTGATGTAGGTGATCTCAGATTTTACTGGCCTCATGGGGAGATTTGGTGCTTAAAATGTAGGCAAGCGCACTCGTAGATGAACCTCTTTGACAGTGCTGGTATATTAGATGATATTTGTGTGCTTGTGTCTGCTTTATCTCTGTGCTAGTTTGCAAATCCTGCACTGTCATGTACAGTTCTCTTAATAGGCTGCATGAAATTCTTTGTACGCGTGTGGGAGCGAGGCAGTCATGCAGATGCAGAGTTGTACAGTGATTCAGTGTACATTAAGCAAAGTGGCTTTGTTTTCTCGCTAGCGCTGTTTAGCCACTAACAGTCGACGAAATGACAAGCACAACAGCACAACCAGGAAACATTCTAGTATTAAAACCGCATGCACTTGATGCACTGTGGCTGTCTCTGTCAAGGCTTTCCAAACCAAACAGCGGTTTTCATTGAAGCAATTCCTCCTGCGGTCTGTCTGTGTGTTTGCCAGGTTTCATCTGAATCCTCATCTGACAAGGTCATTTCTGTTTGGTGAAGACTCAGAATCTGTTTGGATGCTCACACACACAAGACCAATGCAATAGCCAGCTTAGACCCTCAGAATCACAGATCAAGCCGCAGATGTCCAGTATTGCAAAATCTGCTTTTTTTATTCTGCCATCACATTCTAATCACCTCTCTTCTACACAGTACACAACAACAACACGGTACAGTGTTTTATGAATATCCTTTACAGGGAGAGTTTACACAAAAAAATTAAAATTCTGTCATCATTTACAAAAAGTAAATATTTTTCACTCAGAAATTGCTTGTAAAGTAACACAAACATGAAATTTTGAACAAACATGAAATAGTATTTAATTGTAAAGAGTACTACAATAATCTTTGTTTTTGCAACTGTGTCGTTCCAAACCTGTATGACTTGTGTGGAACAGAAAAGAAGATATTTTGAGGAATGTCTCCGTGTTTTTGTCCACAGTGGAAGTCAATAGTAACCAAAGCAGTTTGGTTATTAACATACTTCAATGTGCTGGGGGCCGGGGGGCCGGATGGCGCGCAGGGCCTTCCCTCTGCCGCCTCACCGTGGTATACCTTGTGCGGGGGCCGGGGGCACTGTGGCTATGTATGGGTGCCCAGGCAGTCTGCTTAATCAGTCAGTCAATCAATAATTTTTTATTCCACTTATTTTTATCGTATGTAATGAAAATAACTAGGGTTTTTTTTTCTTTCTTTTTTTTTCTCTGTAACCATCCTATGTGATCCAACTTCCATCTCCCCGGCCCAACAATAAGCCAGCATTACTCCTTATATACACCCACACACACACACACACACACTAACACACAGACATTCCCACATACTCATTAACCCCCCCCCCCCCCCCCCAACCCCGCAAGGCCACAACTTCTACATTCCCAGATCCACCATCCGTACTCAACTCCCAACCCACCACAATCCCGCCCCCCCTTCTGTTTCTTCACTCCTGTCACTTATTTTATTCTCATCATTTAATTTCTGTCATTTCATATCTATAGTCAACCTGTAAGCAATAACACTCAGCCTCTATATCTGTCGTTAATGTTATTTCATGTCAAGATAATATTCTAATATTATGTCTAGTACTCGTGTTTATTGTATTGTCGTAGTTTGTTTGTAACTTCATTCTTGTTTACAATAAAAAAATAAATAATAAAAAAATTAAAAAAAATAACATACTTCAAAACATCTCCCTTTGTGTTCTGCAGAAGAAAGAAAAAGACTAAAAAAGTATTCTATTCTGTTCTATTGTTACTTTGATTCTACACTCTGGGGTTCACTAGAGTTCTTGACTCAAATTCAGGGCGTTGTCACATCTCTAGATCTTTTTCATTGCTCCGAAACAGGCTGTGGTGAAAATCCAGTTTTTTTAATGTTGTTTAAATATCTATGTGGTGTTTTTAAAATGCTTTCATACAAACCATGTGCAAGTTCATAAGTCAACACCATTGCTGAGTATTTTCACCTTAAAAGTCCAGTGAATCAAAGACTCAAAAACGTGGTTTGAAATCGCTGGTGTTTCTGACGTCACAAACGACCTTGTAACCAATCACGTCAGGAGGGGGGCGCGCAGCTTTAGCATATCATTAACTATTCTCTGAAGCAGAGGAGTCTCAAGAGAAGCAGATTATCCTGGTATATTTTTCTATTGATGTGAAAAATTGGCTATATTTAGCTAATAAAGCAGGTTAATTATGTATATAATCTATATTATGATGTTATGATGAACTATATGCCGTTCTGTGATGTTCAAAGCGTTTCTAAGGATGCTGATATTCAGACGGCAGATGTCTGACTCTCAGATGGAGAACATGAACAGGGTTTGTGTGACATTAGCAACACATTATTAGCGGTTTGATAACGTAGTCAAGCCAAAGGCTAATCATATTAATTACAGTTTTGTGTCTGACGTTGTAAAGAGCAAGACCATTGTGCAGCGTTTACTACAGTAAAGTTAAGCGAGTGGATCTCTGAGCTGGTGTGAGTGAGTGGAGGCGGGGCTCATTTGCATATTCATGAATCCACATATATATACTAAAAGAAGCAAAGCTGTAGAGTTACATCCAAACTATTTTGTGAGGATTTTTTTCACAGGAAAAAAGTTTTAATATATAATTTTGGTGATCAAAGATGAGTTTTAAGGATGTTTTTAATGTACTATGTTGTATTTTTTTCTTGGTTTGGTTTGCTTTCACAAGGCAACATTTCAAAGTGTAGGCCTACGAAAATGGGTTTATGAAAATCACATGTGAGTAAAACTGGCCACTTATTGGTCAGAGTTCACCTGTTTATCTTCCTCATGACGGATTGACACTTTCGCTCCTCTGGCTTTTTGTGGCTTTATCTGTACGCTGTCGTGACGCATGCTAACACTTATACAAATGTAGCCTTAATTGTTTCTCTCACTGACTGATAAATTATATAATCATATACACAGTGAGGAAAATAAGTATTTGAACACCCTGCTATTTTGCAAGTTCTCCCACTTGGAAATCATGGAGGGGTCTGAAATTGTCATCGTAGGTGCATGTCCACTGTGAGAGACATAATCTAAAAAAAAGAAATCCAGAAATCACAATATATGATTTTTTTACTATTTATTTGTATGATACAGCTGCAAATAAGTATTTGAACACCTGTCTATCAGCTAGAATTCTGACCCTCAAAGACCTGTTAGTCTGCCTTTAAAATGTCCACCTCCACTCCATTTATTATCCTAAATTAGATGCACCTGATTGAGGTCGTTAGCTGCATAAAGACACCTGTCCACCCCATACAATCAGTAAGAATCCAACTACTAACATGGCCAAGACCAAAGAGCTGTCCAAAGACACTAGAGACAAAATTGTACACCTCCACAAGGCTGAAAAGGGCTACGGGGAAATTGCCAAGCAGCTTGGTGAAAAAAGGTCCACTGTTGGAGCAATCATTAGAAAATGGAAGAAGCTAAACATGACTGTCAATCTCCCTCAGACTGGGGCTCCATGCAAGATCTCACCTCGTGGGGTCTCAATGATCCTAAGAAAGGTGATAAATCAGCCCAGAACTACACGGGAGGAGCTGGTCAATGACCTGAAAAGAGCTGGGACCACCGTTTCCAAGGTTACTGTTGGTAATACACTAAGACGTCATGGTTTGAAATCATGCATGGCACGGAAGGTTCCCCTGCTTAAACCAGCACATGTCAAGGCCGTCTTAAGTTTGCCAATGACCATTTGGATGATCCAGAGGAGTCATGGGAGAAAGTCATGTGGTCAGATGAGACCAAAATAGAACTTTTTGGTCATAATTCCACTAAACGTGTTTGGAGGAAGAAGAATGATGAGTACCATCCCAAGAAAACCATCCCTACTGTGAAGCATGGGGGTGGTAGCATCATGCTTTGGGGGTGTTTTTCTGCACATGGTACAGGGTGACTGCACTGTATTAAGGAGAGGATGACCGGGGCCATGTATTGCGAGATTTTGGCGAACAACCTCCTTCCCTCAGTTAGAGCATTGAAGATGGGTCGAGGCTGGGTCTTCCAACATCACAATGACCCGAAGCACACAGCCAGGATAACCAAGGAGTGGCTCTGTAAGAAGCATATCAAGGTTCTGGCGTGGCCTAGCCAGTCTCCAGACCTAAACCCAATAGAGAATCTTTGGAGGGAGCTCAAACTCTGAGTTTCTCAGCGACAGGCCAGAAACCTGACTGATCTAGAGAAGATCTGTGTGGAGGAGTGGGCCAAAATCCCTCCTGCAGTGTGTGCAAACCTGGTGAAAAACTACAGGAAACGTTTGACCTCTGTAATGGCAAACAAAGGCTACTGTACCAAATATTAACATTGATTTTCTCAGGTGTTCAAATACTTATTTGCAGCTGTATCATACAAATAAATAGTTAAAAAATCATACATTGTGATTTCTGGATTTTTTTTTAGATTATGTCTCTCACAGTGGACATGCACCTACGATGACAATTTCAGACCCCTCCATGATTTCCAAGTGGGAAAACTTTTAAAATAGCAGGCTGTTCAAATACTTATTTTCCTCACTGTATATATATATATATATATATATATATATATATATATATATATATATATATATATATATATATATATGTTGGGTCGGATTGCTTTCTCACCTCAACCGAACCAGAGTTTGTTTTCAAAAAGTCCACCTCGTTCAGGCGATCTTGGGCTGATTGTTTTGTTGTGGATCCGAGTGTAATTGCCGAGTGCGTGTTCATATGTGTCTAAACCAGGGGTCTCCAAACTCTGTCCTGGAGGGCCACTGTCCTGCAGAGTTTAGTTCCAGCCCCAAATAAACACACCTGAACCAGCTAATCAGTGTCTTACTAGGCCCAAGTAAGACACTAGGCGTTTCTCAATGTCAAGGAAGGATCCTCGGAAGCCAGAATTCCGAGGATGCTACGTCATCGACATCCGTCGAAGGACTGTTCCAATGTCGAGGATCCTCGGAATTTCAACCAAGGTCTTAGTCCTTAATTCGAAAAATATGCCATATACAGGAAAGGATGCATACGAGTAGTCTTCGCGCTCTCAAATCACCCACAATCCTATGCGTGCAGCTTTGCTATCTAGTTCAAAAAATATCGGACGTTGGCAGAGTCGGAGCGTTAACGGGGCAATATGCTTTCAAGTCTTAGTATTTACGTTACCAAACATTTGTTATACCGTAGTAAATATAAGTAAAGTTTAACGTTTAAATGCCAGTACAAATTACTACCGTATTGATATTATACAAATTATGTTATTGATGGCTAACGGACCTTTCAATGACGTAATGACGCAATGACGTGCACTTGCTAGCCTGTTTCATTTACGTGTTCTCCGAATGCTAAAGAGGAGCCTCGCCTAGCCTCCGAAGGAAGTAACTTGGAAGGACCAGTCCTGCAGAGGAAGTATCCTTGACATTGAGAAACACCTACTGATTAGCTGGTTCAGGTGTTTTAATTGGGGTTGGAGCTAAACTCTGCAGGACAGTCAGTGGCCCTCCAGGACCGAGTTCGGAGACCCCTGGTCTAAACGAACCAAACTAAGGGTGCTTTCCCACCTGAGTGTTTGTTTCAGAACCTGGTGCGTTTTCTCCCTGGGTTCGGTTCGCTTAGGCATGTGTGAACACGGCAGTCGCGCTTCGATCCGAACCAAAACAATCGCTCTGAGATCGCCTGAATGAGGTGGGCTAGTCCCGATTGCAAATTAACTCTGGGACCAATGGACCTATGAACAAAATGGTATTATAATTCATAACGGGAAATGTGCTATATAAAAAGCAATAGTGTCTGATTCTGTGAGTGAGAACATCATAGTTAAAAACCAAAACGCACCTCTTCATCCTAAAATGTTGTGTAATTGTGTTGTGTAAATGTAGCATATAATTTAAGAGCGGGAACGATGGCTACATTCGTACACTAAAAAATGCTGGGTTAAAAATAACCCAAGTTGGGTTGAAAATGGACAAACCCAGCAATTGGGTTGTTTTAACCCAGTAAATGGGTTGTTTTAACCCAGCGGTTGGGTTAAATGTTTGCTTAAAACAACCCAATCGCTGGGTTTGTCTGTTTTCAACCCAACTTGAGTTGTGTATAGTGTTTGTGTGTGTCTCATCTTGAAACTCTGACCAATAAGAGGACAGTTGTACTCACATGTGACTTGCATTAACACATTTTGGCACGCGAACTGAACCAGGAAGAAAATGCAACATTGTAACAAATGAAGTCTCTGTTTCGGAACAACACAAACGATCTATAGGTGTGAAAATGCAATCCATCAGGTTCAGAAACAAACACTCCAAACGGACCAGGTGTGAAAACGCCATTAGAGAACCCGTCATGCCAAAAAGGTTCTATAAGTAGAAATGTCTTAAATTATTGCATGTTTAAAGGGTAACTAAACCCTAAACCAACTTTTTTGAGTTAATGATCTGCAAGACTGGGGCTTTATTAATGCTGTTCATTGATTCGAGTAAATGTTTTGACATTTTGGTATAAAGGTTTTTAATTCTATAATATATGGTGTAAAACCGTCTGAGTGCTGCCCTCTTAAAGGAGAACTCCGGTGAATTTTTAAGTTAATCTTGATCGTTATACCTTTGTGAGTACTGTCTATAGACATAAAAAGGAACCGGATTGGTGCTTGCAACACGGAGCTGTTACAGTTAATGCCCAGAGCTCCCACTCAGCTAACACGGCAGCTATGGGGGCATATACATAAAGAGTGTCTTTGTGCCTCTTAACAGACACAAAATGCAATTAAAATGTCTGTCCAACATGAACAGGGCCCTTACATGACAACGAGATGCGTTTAGCAACTTAGCCATTGTTTAAACTCACCGAGATAGTGTTTTAGTCGGCAAGCTGTAGTCTCACTGAAGTCCCGTGAGAACTCAGTTGTAGCCGGTAAAAATGTAAACGGCCCACTCCCCACGCCCCTGGCACGAGCTCACCATTCCCTCAGAAATGTTTTCACCAATCACATGATGAGAACGGCTTCACTCCAGAATGAACTCTCATGTTACATGAAGTAGAAACATTATGAATGAAACTTACTTGACACTTGCTTTAACATTGTAATGAAGAAAATGCGGTTAAATAATGCAGCTGTCAGTACACGTCAGGATTTTCTTGTGATATTATTGCCGCCCGTCATGTGTACAGATAAGTTTCATACATGAGATGCACTTTCAAACCCTGATACCAAGTGGTTGCCGTGGTAACGAACAATACCGTAACGTGCTGCCATATATAGTCTTTTATTTGAGGAAATCTGTTTATAATAGGCTATTAGGTTTGAACCTATTGGTCCTGGCTGCTTATTGATTCAGTTAATTTGAATGAAAGTACATTGTATGTATCTGATCTATTTTTAGTGGCATTCAGTGTAAGGATTTGACTGTTCATAGATTAGGTCAGGTGTCTCATTCTCTCTTGCGCTGCTGCTTCGCTAGCATCGTCGGCATCGGGAGTTAACGCAGTTTGAGTTAACGCAGGAGTTAACACATTGATAATGCTCTGGGTCTGTGTCTACAGACAATCCACCCTCCTCCACTTCAGGTGAAGGTGTGGGAGAAAAACCGCTCTGTTGCAAAGCTACTGGCGTCACTCCAGTCATTCTCCATCTTTGCGACTCGCGTGTCTGACAGCTGTCAATCAATCTGTCACTGCAGGTCTCAGGTGCACGCCCCCTGCTCAGTCCCACCCTTGGTTTGTCCCCTCTGTCTCCGCTGGGCTCTGCCCACTTTTCCAGCATATTTTAAATTTTGCCAGTTGTTGGAGTTAAGCGCTGAGCTGGGAATTTCATTTTTTTTTGTATACAGTGATAAAGTATGCATACATTTTTTTTTTAATTCATAAAATGTAATAAAATAAATAATTGAAATGAGTTAATTAAAACTAAACCCAATCTTCTTAAAGGTATATTAAGCGCCTAACAGAACCATTTAAGATTCTATACAGAACATTTCCTCGATAAGTGTATGAATGCATGAATTCTGTTTTAACAAGTGGTTTGTGTCATGTGCGACATGTGCAATATATTCAGCCTTTGTAAGACAGTCTCAGCATTGTGAATTCCAATGCATGCATAAATCTTCATCATTCAACATAGACAGCTTTCTCAAATACAGAGCTTCAATAATAGATCAAAATGAGGCTCTTGCTCGCTCTCTCTCTTTGTGTGCGAGTGCAGCAGGTGTGTGGAAGCAGCCCCCTGCATGCCGTTAAATTATAAAGAGCCCTTGCAGAGTTCAGGAGAAAACCCTGACCTCCAGTAACAGCAGGTTGGAGAGAGAGCGCCACATGACTTCTGCAGCAGAAACAACATGGCGCCAATTGCTGATTCCGAATCAGTGGATTGTTTTAGCACACGCTGTATGATTGGCGTAGCTTTTGACTGGGATCAGCTTTTTCTGGTTAATCTTATGTGGGAATTAGAGGGCTTGAGGATGCACTGTGAGTTTCTCTAACTCTTACTTTTGCCAAGTCAGGGAGTGTCAGAGCAAGAGAAGATAGCTGTTATCAGCAGGGATCAAGCTGTTGATAGATCCTTGGCTGTCTTTCTGACTCTGGCTTTTGAGTTTAATACCACACTAACTTCTGTTTCTTGAAACTTCAGTGGTGGGAAGGAAAGCTGATGAATCCCGTCTCCGTGGATAGTAGCTTCTTGGCTGTATATGATGAAATATCTTGCTCACTACTAACGTTTGCACTGCTACGTTCAACTAATTCACCCCAAAGTGAATATGGTCATGTCATGACATACTTTTGTGGGACAGATTGTTTTTTTTTTTTGGCCAGTACAATAAAAATGGGGTCCGATGTTGTTTTGGACCCACTGATTTTCAGCATATGGGCGGTTCTATGATTAATTGCTTCTGTTCCTCTATTGTAAGTCACTTTGGATAAAAGTGTCATAATGTAAATGCATAATGTAAAATGTTCATAATAGTTGAATAACCAGAACTTTCATTTTGAGGTGAAATAACTCTATTGTCATCATCTGTACTATTTCCATCAAGGAAATCCCTGGAGACCATCGACATTCCCATTCATCTCAATGGCAGTTGCTCAGATGGTGCAGGATTGAAATAGCCGTTTTTGCTCATGGGAACCACAGAAGTTTTTGAGCCAATCACGACAATTATAAACAGTAGCTGCGACCCTTTTAATCGATCGTAACCAGACTAGTAGCACAATTGGAACAAAACAGTCACATGTAACCACGTCAATTGGAATGAATTGGCCAGATAATTCGGTTTGTAAGGGGTGGATTATTCATGCAATCCGATCGAGAGGGCATGTAAACACTTGATCATATTCAAAACCTAAACTGGAAAGTACTGCACATGTGCAATTGTTGTAGCCATGAAAATGGGGAGAAGATTAAAACCACAGAAAACTCGCTGTTTCCCCACTGCAAACTTTAAGGCCCGGGTATACTTCACTTACCGCGCCCGGACGCGTCACGCGCGCAGCCCAGCCCTGTTCAAAGTATACTACACAACGGATGCGCGCGGATGATCGCGTTCGACGCATGCGCAGTACATTTTTTCCCTATGCTCTACCAGACATTGGGGGGCAGCACTGAGTCCTGTTATCAACGGGATAACAGTTATCTTAGTCCTGTTATCTAATCTCTTCGCTCAAACGCTCGTCGAGTTCGCCGTCCATTGTCGTGTTTTTCTCTCTTTTTTAAAGCGTGTTGTTTTTAAACCGGTCTTTGCACACTCTTCTTCGACGGCTGAACACTGTGCTCAATACTGTGCGTATTGCCACCTAGTGGACTCTTCTGTACTGCTGGCGCATGCGCTGTTGCACGCGGACCATCCGCGCGGTCTCGAAATTTGGGCTGCGCGCGGACGGGGTGTGCGGCCGGCCGCACGCCCTCCGAATGACGAAAATTACGTCATGCGGGCGGTGCACGAACGCGGACGGCCGAAGTATACCCGGGCCTTTATGTGGAATGGAGAAATCCCACGAGTTCTCCCCCTAGTGTTCAACCAGACCAGAGTACATTGCACACCTTATCGTGCCAAACTAATGCCGAGTTCACACTGCCCGATTTTAATCCAGATTTTGACTCGCCGACAGGTTTTGCGAAATCGCCAACAAATGGCCGAAATCACAGGTAAACCGGTGCTCATGCACGTGAGTGACAATCACGTGTGAATTATCAAAGACGCGATCCGAGCGATTCAAACTCCTGCTGTGTGAAATGTGTTCGGACTGAAAATAACACAGATGATGACCTACAGCCAATGAGAGAGCAAGATACAGGACAGCTGGAGGTTCAGGGAGGAGTTATAGAGCAGAATATCAGTATTTTAATAGATATATTTACAATTACATCAAACAGAAACAAAGCACACACATTTGCTTGACTAGCAGCAACAGCAGCACATTGCAAAATTATTTATTTACCTCCAACTCTCTTTGCAGAATACTATCATTGCCTCCCTGTGTCTCCAACCATTTCCTCCACCATAATCTTTTTTTTTTCTTTTTTCTCCTTTTTGCTGCAAATCAGCGCACAGACAATTTGGATCGCAACCTTTCTGCAGTCTATATTTTTAATAATTCCAGTATCATTCGCGCTAGAACTCCAGTCTGACGCACATCTGATCTCGTGTTGTTTCCTTCTCACTCCTCGGTTGTGAAACAATGTTTGCGGACGGGACAGAGCTGTCGGGATTCTTCCTCTTGTACAGTCATGCAGTGTGAAACCCCTTGTCGCCGACCCATCGGTCAGTGTGAACACAGCAGGGACTGAATGCTGGCCCAGATTGACATGCAGTGTGAAAAGAGCAGTGAGCAGACTGATAAACCCAAATTGACTAAAAAATTACATATTTGGAAACCTTTTTACACGTTCTAAATAGCATGAATATAGTACAATGTTCATTTTCAAATGCATATTTCAATCTGTCACACAATGGCGTAGAAATCGCGTAATGACGTATGATGCACAGAACAAGCTGTTCTTCCTGTTGAATAAAGTGTCATAAATGATTGTCCTGTCATTCCGAAATTCTCTTTCCACTCATCGTCTGTGAAGTGGAGCAGGACAACGTCCCACCAGTCCATGTTTCAGACTCTTATCCTCAGACGCCTTGTTTTGGGTGCAGGAATGGGTGTTTTTACAGTTTGATGTAAAAATCGTGTTCGTGTAAACGCTACTTTCGGATCCACCAATCGGAATGAATTCCTTTCGATTGAAGCAAAAAGTGTCCATGTAATCGTAGCTTTTGTTGCGCATTTCAAGTAACGAGTTACATAACCGATTACTTTACTAATGTAACTAATGCATTACTTTTAAATTTACATCAAAATATCTTTACGCAAGTTACTTTGTTTTTCCAATTATTGACTGACAGCTCTCCTGTCCCTATGTTGAGAGAAATCGTATGTGCAGAGGCGTTGTGTGTGAACCATAGACTGTAAAAAAATATGGAAGTAGTGTCCGTGAGGTCCCCCATAGGATTCTGAAGAGCAGTTTTGAAGAATCAAAGTCAGCCGTTGCCATCGTCAGCGTGTAATTGCGCGTCACTCCCTGATAACAGAAAATGGGCAAAGAGCCCGCCCGATTTTCCCATGTGGTTCCTGTAGCTGGAGCTGAGGTGACGTGATGAATAATGCTGCCTTTACGTGCGATCAGAAATTTCCTAATTCCCACTTTAAAAGTCGTGATTATGAACTTGTTGCATTCAAGTGCTTTGTTGTCGAAAAGAACGGGAATCATGGAGGACACCAGGTTTATTCTTGCCTATTTATTGGGAAAATCTTATTAAAACCAACATCATATGTAGTGTCACATGCACTGATAACCATATAAACATTCTGAAAAAACTAATAAAATCACACCCGTCACAGCAGTAGTTCTCCCGCCACCATGTTTAAAGTTTATGGCATGCCCATCTTGGGAATTTGGGTATCAAAATAATTTCCGAACTTCCCAGTGGTAAACACGGCATCATGTGCAATTTTTACCTATAGGAAACTTGTATTTACGATAATTCCGGTAACATAACAGCCAGCAGACAAACCTGTCCACCTGTCACTCAAAGTGGCCACACCCTTAATTATGCAGAACTTTAAGGCTTAATATAATTTAAACAAATGAGTTATTAAAAAAAATTCACCCCCTCACAGTTGTCATGAAGGGCAAAATTAGCCGTATAGACTAAAACCACAATTTATACCAGACTGTAAACATGTTTTAATCTGCTGTAAATTGAGCATTTTAAAGTTGCCCTAGAATGATTTGAAACAACATTTTAAATTGTTCTCTGGTAACATAGAGGGTATATGGCTTACCGGTATTTAAGGTCAATAATTGTCCAGATACGGTTTTACAGGTCCATTTACAACTCTAGAAATCTTCCCCAGGATGACATGGTCTGTTTTTGCCTTATTTGGAAGGGTCTCATGAATATTAATGCAGAGTTCTGCTCTGATTGGCTGTTTCACTGCAGCTCAATGATAGCAGGCACAACTTTACTGACCGTCTTGACGATGGAGAGATTAGGCATTCAACCTTATATGTTTGAGCCTGTTTCAGACGAAGATGCAGATTTTGAGGAACAACAACATGTTTTGAGATTGGAAATGGACGCTTCTGAATGGTAAGTTAAGTCTTTATTTTAATTATGAACCTGCAAAATCATTACGTCCATACCAGAACTTCAGCCTAAACGATAACTAGCATATAGCATTAAATATACACATCAGCAGTCACAACTTTTTTAGCATTGTAAAAACATTTTAATTATTGTAATGTGTCCCTGTATGATTTTACAATGATAGCGTCTTCACTTCAACTTAAATGGTGGAGGTGGTGACGTTAGCTAGAAGGATCGAGTGAGCTATGTGTAAGCAACTAAACTAACATAGTATGTTACGTATCTATGGTTGCATTTTTGTAATTTATAACAGCACTGGCATGAAATAATATTAACCTTTGTCATTAGACATACTATTTAGTTATGTAAGCTACTTGGATTATCCTATTCTTACTGTATAGCATCTTGCGTTGGATATAGACAACAACAGGAATATTATCGTTAATGTTGTCTCTTTTGAAGAAACTTTAAATTTAATCAGAAATGGTCTAGACAGTCAAGAAGTGAATAAAATCACTTACTGCTTGCAGGAATATGGTTGGAATTGCCCCTTTCTTCAGGACGCTGAGCAAAGCCTGCTTGATATTGTCCCAGGTTTGAAAAACTGTCCGTGGTGAAATGGGCTGAGCAAACGAACAACTTTGAATTAAATTGTTGCGGTATCCGATTATAAATAAACATCAACCATGCCTGTTGACATGTTTTATCTGTGGGAAGAGTATGAAACGTCTTCACATCCCCTGCACAGCCTGGAACATAACATTGGTGTCCATGATCTGCCATGTTCGCTATCCTCGCGTGATGCTTGTTTACCTGCAGAGATGATTCGGCTGCGCAGTTTCGCCTGACAGTGAACATGTGCTGGCATATGCAAATGTTGGGGGGCGTACATATTAATAATCCCAACGATTGCATCACTGTCGGTGTTACGTTGAGATTCGTCTATTTTTCCGTGGTGTTTTTCACAAACGAGTTTTACATATGAAGGAGGAGGCAATGGTGTTTGAGACTCACTGTATGTGATTTACATGTACTGAACTCCTGTTATTTAACTATGGCAAGGTTAATTAAATTTTTCATTCTAGGGCACCTTTAACATGGGGCTCAATGAGATTCTGCTCCTTCTGGAGTCTGTCCCTAGCGGCCAGTCGATGATCTGAAGTCACTTCTGCTTTAAGTCACTTCCCTGTTGGCTTCAAGAGAAACTGGGAGAGGTTGCCGCTTGGTGTGAACATGATGGATATTGTAGTTCTAGTCTAAATGTGAACATGCATTTACTCCTCTCACTTGCAAAAACAGATTCATTATTAATCAAATTTAATAAATAGAATAAACAGATTCAATTGCTCAAATATACTTTATGTATAATCTCACTTTATTAACTAATGTCTTCACTGCTGACCTACTAATAAGCAAAAATTACTTTTTTTTTTTACTTTACTTTTTTATTGCTGAAGTAAGTGTGTTGAACTTTCTTCTCCTGCATCCTGTTCTTCTTAAATCCAGAATGGTT
The DNA here is from genome assembly GCA_023566225.1 of Romanogobio albipinnatus. Classification (NCBI taxonomy): domain Eukaryota; kingdom Metazoa; phylum Chordata; class Actinopteri; order Cypriniformes; family Gobionidae; genus Romanogobio; species Romanogobio albipinnatus. The sequence goes on along the minus strand of CM042239.1, from coordinate 10,661,868 downwards.
GAACAGCAGGTTTTTTTTGTTTAACTGCACCCTCTGTACAGGCGTGAATTTCTTTCAGCCTGAGGCTTCACTTTTGGTGTGAAAGGGCCTTTACATTTGCCAAAAATATAACTTTTCTTGTTATTATTATAGAAAAAGCAAGCAAGCCCAGCCCAGGTGAGGAAAAAGTAACACAAAAGTAATGTAATGCATTACTTTTAAAACTTTTATAACTTTGATTCCATGACCAGCAGCCAAACCCTGACCCCTAAATTACCACAGAAAATCATTTGACTCGCTCCTCTACTTGTAAAAACAACAGAAATTCATGTTTACTGTAATGCAATAATGTGAGCCTTATAAACTTATTGGATATCTGGAACGGAACAACCTTAACCTTTGCCTCAGAGGCTTTGTAAGAAGATAGGTTAGGAAGATTTAGACAGTTTATGGAAATTTGTTTTTAAAAATTAATCTTCAGAACCTTCCCTGTAAAACTTGGCCTTCACAAGCCTTTAAATTATGCTGGAGATTAAGGCACGCACACACTTAGTGCATTGGAGATTGCAGTAATGCACTCTGATCTAAGCACTGGAATGCACCGTTTGCACAAAGTATGCAAGCTGTAGTCAAAGTGTGAAATAGAAAGATGTTAGAGACGGCAAGAAAAAGATAGGGACAGTGATCAGCACAGTAATTAGCAAAGCTCATTAGGCTCATCTCCATCCTGCTTCAAAGGCAACTCATGCAAATTGACAGGATTTATCCACCAGCTCTTTTTTGGAAAAGTTCTGTGATGAACAGGCTTGTGGTGCTTACCTGCCTAGAAATGCCGTAGCAATGTTGGTAATTAAAAGTTTCCCCAGTCATACAAAATATTTTGATTGAGCATCTTTAACCCTAAAACCCTATTTATTTTAATATATTTTGGATTTTATGAGTCGTATCTCCAGGATACGTTGCACTATTAAGGTATAAAAAGCCAAAATCATCAATATATCTGATTTATATATAGAAATATGTTAGAAAAAAATTGAGTATGCAAAATATGCTGTATGCATGATATGTTTAAGGGCCCTATTTTAACGATCTAAGCGCATGGTCTAAAGCGCACGGTGCATGTGCACTAGTTTAACGGCGGGAAAAATGGTTGCTACACCCGGCACATGGTCTAAAAGAGTTGTCCCTATTCTCTTAATGAATCATGGGTTTGTTTTGGGTGTAAAGTGCAATAAACCAATCAGAGTCTCGTCTCCCATTCCCTTTAAAAGCCAGTTGCGCTTGCACCATGGCGGATTCGCTATTTACACGGCGGAATTTGCGGAAAGACTGAACGCTTCTCCAGAGAGGAATTTTATTTATGTAGCACCCGTACAACCACTCTGTTACCCCTTTTCCACCAAGGCAGTGCTAGAGCTAGATCGGAGCCAGAGCTAGTCCCAGTTCATAGTTGGTTCAACTGAGGAGCCTGCTAAGAACCGTTTGCTTTTCCACATGCTAGAGAGCCACAACAGAGCCAGGTCTTACGTCCCTGTATACGTCTCATCTTTCTCAGCAACGCTAGCAGGAAACACACACACACACCAGGCTTGTTCGAGATGCATCGGTGCTGCGCAGACCGATCCACGTATAATATTTAAAAAAACGCATGAGTGAATCAAAAGCATAAGGAGTCGTGTGCTCTCGCTGGGCTCGTTATCATACGGCGATCGGTCTGCACAGCACCGCTGCCAACAAGCCTTCCATCAACACTGCAAACGTTGCGTTACTATTGATTCACATGGCTTTATGATCCTACATCGGCATTAAAACACAACGAAAACACAGCGAATCCAACGCATTTGTGCAGTTCGCCGTAATTTGTATAGACGGAGATTACAAACGAGCAGCAGCTGTTAGCTCCATTAGCTGCTATTTCAACAATGGCGGATCTCAAGTCTGTGTTGGTCTTGTTGACCCCGCCCCCAGCGCCTGATGTAATCGGTTCTTACTTCTAGCCCTGTTCTAGCCCAGCAATGTTTTGGTGCTACTTAAGAACCAACTTTTCCTGGCTCGGAGCTGGGGCTTTGGGTGTGGAAACAAAGAACCGATTTGAAACTAGGCTCTGGCTCCGATCTAGCTCTAGCACTGCTTTGGTGGAAAAGGGGTATGTGTGTTACTTATATGAGAATGGGGGGTGCTTGGTGTTCGGTGTAGTTCAGGTGGATACCATGAAGGTGCACCTAATAAGTTTCTAGTGAATTGTGAAACCTTAAACTATTTAAAAATAATGAGACCCTGATATAGTTTGTATTTTAACAAAAAAAATAGGGCAAAGCCCTTGTTTAATTGAATAAAATAATTTGGCAAATAAAATATAAAAGCTTCCCCTAAAACACAATATTAACGAATATACAAAAATAAATAACCAAAAGATTCCCCAAACACTTAAATAATAGCCCTTTTAAATATAGCTAGAAACTCCAATAGTTTCAATCACTTTGGGGACTTTTTGGTGACTAAGGTTTTAGTAGTCTTAAAGTCCTCCTCCCTTTAGCTCTTTCCCAACAATTGAGAATACACAGAGAACTTTTAACTTTAACAAGAAAACCTGCACCAAGTGTCCTGTAACAAGTCTTAGCAAATGCAGCGGTGGGCCCACTCACTCACACACACATGCACACATGTTCCAGTTTACTCACGGTACCGATTTGAACAGAAAAAAAAAACACTTTGCCGGCCTGTTTTGGTATTGCAAAACAATGAGTGCGTTGAATGAACACTTGCAAAACATTGAGAGCATGGAAAGGTCCGGATGTTCAGGTGCGGTGAGATTAACCGACAGCTCCGCCCAGCATACGTCCACTGTGGCTAGCTAGCTCGGCTCCCTTCGATCACGGCTTCCGCTCCTTCTCTCCCGCTCCGTCAGACGGGTCTCCGGCCTCGTTTCTCACTCAATCTCTCGGCTCACAAACGTCACGAGTCCGCGGTCTTCTTCTCTGAGCCTCCCACTCAGTTTCATCGGCTTTACTCGCTCTTCCTAGCGGTTTTTCCTTCGTGCCAGCAGCCCGGGCTCCACACAGGTCCAGCATGGAGTGACAAAAAACTAAACACTTCCAGCACTTTCTCTCACATCTCTCTCAGGTCATGTGTATACACATCTTACGTGCCTGCAGCCAAACACTATCGACTACAGCGTGAATATATACAGTTTTTATTAACATAAAAACAATAAGAAAGTAATAAAAGGCTAACTGTATAAAACCTCTGGAAATATTATTTAGCTAAATAATACAAACTTTAAACTTTAGTTTTAATCACTGTCATGAAATAAAATTACCAAATATTGATCTCCTTTTAATTATGTAAAAAGAATTGATATTTACTTATTTAGAAATCAGGTGTCCCCTATTATTTATTTAAAGTAAAAAAACTTTACTTTTTTATTAGTCATGTGGCTCATATTTTAGAGTAAGCGGGATTAATCAAAAACCAACCCAGTTCCCATTACACTATAATACCCAAGTTTACCACTAGGCTACACCAATATTTACAAATGTTTGTGTGCTGCTGTGTGTCCCTGTAATAATTTGTTACATTTATATAGAGATTTTCTAGGCACTCAAAGCACTTTACTTATAGGGGGGAATCTCCTCAACCACCACCGATGTGCAGCACCACCTGGATGATGCGACGGCAGCCATATTGCACCAGAATGCCCACCACACACCAGCTGATGGTGGAGAGGAGACAGAGTGAAGAAGTCAATCGTGTATATGTGTGGGGATGAATAGGAGGCCATGATGGACAGAGGCCAATGGGTAAATTTGGCCAGGATGCCGGGGTTACACCCCAACTCTTTATCGAAGGACATCCTGGGATTTTTAATGACCACAAAGGGTCAGGACCTCGGTTTAACGTCTCATCCGAAGGACGATGCTTGTTACAGTATCATGTCCCCATCACTATACTGGGCCGTTAGGACCCACACAGAGTGAGCGCCCCCTGCTGGCCTCACTAACACCTCTACCAGCAGCAACCTAGTTTTCCCAGTTGGTCTCCCATCCAGGTACTAACCAGGCTCAGCCCTGCTTATCTTCAGTGGGAAATCAGTCTTGGGCTACAGGGTGATATGGCTGCTGGTCCCTGTGTGTGTAATAAGCAGAGTGAAATAGCAACACGCCAACAATGCGCCTGAACACACCTGGTTTTCAGACCAGACGCCCATGTCACAGTGTGTTTTGGTGTTGTTTCATGATCTTAGTTTGTCATGTTCTCTTGTTTTCCTGGTTTGTCATGTGATTCTCATGGCCTCATGTGTTCTTGTGTCATGTTCTGTCATTGGTTCATTGTTTGATCATTGTTCACAGGTGTGTCTGGTTTAATCATTAGTCCTAGTGTATTTAAGCCCTCATGTTTGCCGTGTCTTTGTCTGGTATTGATGTTGTAACCCGTTGTTTGGTGACTTCGTTTCTGTTTTGGTCTAGTGTAGTCTTTATTGTTTTGTTAAGCAAAGTCTTTTTTAGTTTATAAAAACATTTTGGAATAAAAACTGCAATTGGGTTCTGCAACTTGCCTCCAGTGGACTTCATTGTTACAGCCCATGCATTTGCTATTTAAACTTGGCACAGGATGTGAAAATGATAACTGCATCGGGCTGAAACTAGCAGAAAACCCTTGCGTCGCGCCTGGTGTATAATAGGGCCCTAAATGTTCTAAAATGGAGGCAAGAATTAATTTCTTGTATTTTTACACTGTTGAACTGTCAAGTAAAATTTATTGGTATAGTGCTTTATACAATATAGATTGTTTCAAAACAGCTTTGCAGTGATAACAGGAAAATCATGCATTTGAAATCAGTTCGGTGTTGATTCAGTTCTGTTGTAAAGATCATCAATTATTAAATTCATTAATTTCATCTATAAAGCAGTTAGCAAAAAACTAATGTCATCGTCCAGCTCAGTTCAGTTCTCATACAGCAGCGTCAGTGCAGTCAGATCAATAAACCAATAACTGTCTCGTCTTCAACCTTAGGGGTGGGCAATTCCAGCCCTTGAGGTCCACTGCCCTGCAGGGTTTAGCGCCATCTAATCAATCATGAAATTTATGATACAACATATCATTTTCTAAGTAATCCTGAAGATGTTGTTTAGATTTTTTCAGGTGTGCTTGATCAGGGTTAAACTCTGCAGGATGGTAGTCCTTTTGGAGCAGGGTTAAAATGAGCTGTGTGGAACCCTGCAAGAAAATAAACTATATTGCCAAAAGTATTAGGACGCCCCTTCAAATCACTGAATTCAGGTGTTCCAATCACTTCCATGGCCACAGGTGTATAAATCAAGAACTAGGCATGCAGACGCTTCTACAAACATTAGTGAAAGAATGTGTCGCTCTCAGGAGCTCAGTGAACCGTGATAGGTTGTCCCCTGTGCAATAAGTCCATTCGTGAGATTTCCTCACTACTAAATATTCCACGCTCAACTGTTAGTGGTTTTATAACAAAGTGGAAGCAATTGGGAACAACAGCAACTCAGCCACAAAGTGGTAGGACATGTAAAATCACAGCGCGGGGTCAGCGCATGCTGAGGGTCACAGTGTGTAGAAGTTGACAACTTTCTGCAGAGTCAACAGCTACAGACCTCCAAATTTCATGTGGCCTTCAGATGAGCTCAAGAACAGTGTGTAGAGCTTCATTGAATGGGTTTCCATGGCCGAGCAGCTCATCCAAGCCTTACATCACCAAGAGCAAATGCAAAGAATGTAAAAGCCACATCTTCTCACTGAAGGATGTTCAACTGTCATTATGAAGTGATTTTGGAGTGAAAACATGTTATTAAATGCTGTCTTTTGTTGGACAAGAGGTTCATAACTGCTTCTTATGTTTAGAAAGATGCACGTTTTTCAAATGCACATTATAAGCGACTCAAACTCACAGTTCTTTCAGATGAAGCAGCATTTACAGCTGATCACAGAGCTGTGCTTCACTGACAAGCTGAGCTTTAAAAAAAATTATCACAGCCTTTGCGATTTCATAATCGCACTAAGCCAAATCCGTTTAAGTGCGATTTCATGTTAATTGCGATCAATCATGCAGCCCTAATTTCTATGAAGTGGGACCCCCTTCCCTGGACGGCGATGCAGTTGCCTGTTTAAGGGTTAGTATAGAACAAATGAGCAAATGTTATTGTCTTAATGCAAGTCGATTTCTTACGATTGTTTTTGAAAGAACTTTCTTATGCTTAATGCCAAGGCTGCTATATTTGATGACAATTACAGACTAAAAAAAAACTTTTTACAATTGAATGTAACTTTCTGTTTTATGTTGCAACCTGATCTCACAGAATTTCGTGAAATGAACACGGGACCCTTAACTCAAAATCCGTGGCAGTTTCACGGAATCGCCGAAAATTCCGTGATGGGTCCACGGAAGTGATGCCTATGTAAGTCAATGACAGTATACAGACGCGTTGGGCATTGTTTTCATCATGAAACTATGATTTTTGCCATTATGACATGGAGTGTGATTCTCGATTTAATCAGCCAGCATAATTTTATTTATAATTATTTTCATTTTTTATTTATTTACAGTATTTAGACACATTTGAACACGTAACCCAATCCCTTCCCTAAACCTACCCATTTGTGTATTATAAAAAACAGGGTATAACAGGCAGATACGACTGCAGGCACAATTTATTCAAAAAGTACAAATATTTCAAGTGTCCCGAGGCCAAACGATTGATTTGTGTGAAGAAAATCCCCAAAAGCGATCAGCAGCGTCGAGTCCATCCGCCAAAGATCAAAAACACATTTCAAATTTTACCGCCGGAAGAAACGTTACGTCAGCTTTGACAGCATTGGCTGTCGTATGTCTCGTGACCAATTGCGTCATTACGTCGGCTTTGATTGTAAAATGCCATTGGCTCTCGTGTGTCTCGTGACAGATTGCGTCACGCTAAAGAGTCATGTGTATTATTTGAATGGGATATGAATGAGTGTGCTCACGGAGCGGCGGGATCATCATTTTAGCAATTAAAACTTTAAAATCAACTTTGTTCTTTACATGAAGACATCGAGTGACTTCAGAAGACTTGGAATGCAACATGAGTTGATACTTTTATGCTTTTTTTGGTCAGTTTTTGCAATAAATACCTGTGACTGTACTTGTATTTGCCTGTTATGTGTTTTATATTGTTGAGAGTGGGTAGGTTTAGGGTAGGAGTGGAGTTAGTTGCTCCAAAATATAAAAGTAGCCTATAAATATTCATAAAATCATGTCTGCTTTTTACTGTCATTGACTTGCATAGGAATCACTTCCGTGGACCCATCACGGAATTTTCGGCGATTCCGTGAAACTGCCACGGATTTTGTGTTAAGGGGCCCGTGTTCATTTCACGGAATTCTGTGAGACCAGGTTGGTTTTAGAATGTATTTCTTTGAATCAAAGCTGAATGTTCAGTAACATTACTCCAGTCTTCAGTGTCACAGTGTCCTTCAGAAATCATTCTGATTTGGTGCACAAGAAACATTTCTGATGATTATCAATGTTGAAAAAAGTTATACTTCTTAATTTTCCATGGAAACTGTGATACTTTTTTTTCAGGATTCATGTCTGTAAAAGATCTAGGCCCCGTTAGATTAAGTCAGGATTAGGCCTTAAACCGGGTGCACACAGTGCGATTTATAATAGTCCGTAACGATTGTTCCTTGTCAGACTGTACGAACATGATCCCCGCTGTAAGCCATGTCACACTGTAAGATCTCAGTTGTCATTAATGTCAGACGGTAGTCAAGGCATTAATGTCAGTGCGATAGTCAAGGCGTGCACACGCAAGAAAACTCATCCAAAGTTTTATATCATCAATCAATGACGCGTTCGGTGACCGTGAGCTGCATTACACGCGGGGCTGAAATAGTGGCTATGCTCATTTTGGTCATAGTTTGTCTTGAAAAACGAAGATACTTTGACGGCCGTCGTGGGAGAGTGGAGGACTCTGCAGGACAGTGTGCCAAATCTTCTGCCACTGCCAGAATTTATCACTGCCGGTGAACATGTCAAACTAGCGATCACAGACTTCAGATTTAAGCCTAGGATCAGAGGAATCTTTTAGGATTTGAAAAAATTTGTCTCAGACGGCCAAATCATAGCCAAAATCGCACAGTGCGCACCCAGTTTTAGTAAAATTACAACATTTAAGTGGCTTTTATAAACGGACTTTGGAAAAAAACACTTTGGTTTGCATCTTGAGACAAAACAATGGCATTGACAAATTTTAAGATATCCCCTTTCAGTAAAAACAGCTTAAACATGCATTTTAGACTGGGACCAAATGTCCATGAAACCGGCCAATAGACACAATGCAAATTGTGTTCATCAGTAGTGGTCCAAAGTCAGACAGCGTTTTTTCCTGTTTTGTGGTTCTATGGATATTTGGATGGTTGCCAGGTGATGCTCTCCTCATACTGAGTGACATATCGCAGGGCTGGGATTAGAAAAACAGACTGATTCATCTTATTTTCAAGAGGCTGTTTGCAGGAGGTCATCATTTACATCATCTGACCAGACTCGGCCTGTGCTGCACACAGAAATAATGACGCCCCTGTTGAGTTCTCGCCATCTCTAAGATAAATTCCAGCAGAATCTGAATTGATTTTTCGGAGATGATTGATGGGCTATGAGGGTCTTAAGAGAACCTCTTGAAGTTCAGATGCAGCCTCTCAAGCAAGACGTTATCTTCTTATTTAAAAAAATAATAACGATGAGCGCCTTTCAGTCCCTTTCATCCAAACAGTGACTCTCATTAACAAGGTTAATTAAACTAGGAGAGATAGGTTGTATTGTTTCCTGGGGCATACGATCTCGGTCATACGGATGTAGCTTGTGTTGTCCATGAAACTTCCACATTCATATTCATTCACGTGAGCATGCACACCACCACCCACCCTATGTCGTATGAATGCAGACAAACACCCAGAGAGACACTCATGGATGTGGAGATAGACTTCAGCGGCACTGCTGGGCAACAATCAACACCTTGTTTATTCTGATAAAAAGACATAAAAAGGAAGAAGAACAAGTTCCGCTGATTTTCACTGAGCCCCCTTCAGGGCAGATTCCCACTGCTGTTCGTCCTTGCCTTGTTAAGCTGCTTTCATGCGTGCACCACAAAACTCAGAACTTCTGCTGCTGTAAATATCCATCTGATGGATGGATAGAGTCCCTCATAACCTGATATTTGAGAGTATATTTTGCACCTCCTTGATCACTGAGGCTTGTTTTGTTGCATTGCTAGACTCTTCTCTGTTTATTCTGCTCAGTGGAGTTGCTCTGTTCATCTACAGAATTGCACACTGCGTGTACATTAATGCATATCATAGATTGTATTTTTGTACTGTCTGATATGGCAGGTTTACTGTCCACTTTGGAACAAACCCTCTAGTCAATTTCCTCGTAAGTGCAACGTTATTTGGCTTATCAACTAGAATCGTGATTATGACAACCTAGTCTCACAGGAAAATGTTACTATTCTATATTTCGTACGAATTTGCATTATGTAGAAAAGAGTAAGCATCTTACTCTGCTCTGATTGGTCAGATGGTCCAGTCTGTTGTGATTGGTCTACTTACTCTGGATCTTCCTCAGCTCTTAATACACAGCGAAACAAACAGTGGTGATTGCGCCATGATCAGTTTGAGCGTGAGTCCTCATGCTCCACACAAAGTGCAGCAAAGTGGATTCTCAGCGTCTTCAACACGAACCGAACTCTTCCAGTCTCAGCTACAACTACAGTGTTTGAGGGTCAAAGCAGAAGTTGTTCACATAGGATTATGCAAATCTGTTACATTGCTAGTTTTGTAACAGGAAGTGAGACTGGAATTATTGACGACTCTTTTTGGCCGTTCAGAGTCGATTCTTTCTTTTATGAGACAATAACTTTTATTTGTCACGCACTTTGATCTTTAAAATTGCAGACTGTTTACCTCCCCAAACAGCCATTACACACTGCATGAGTGGTAGTATTTGAAATATTTTCTTTTGTGTGTGTGTGTGGATGAATTAAAAGCACAATATGTAAGATTTTTGGATTAAAATATCCAAAAACCACTAGAAATGTGTTATATATTTTGTTGACTTGTGTACTTATATTATCTCAAATGTTTCCAAGAATGTTTAAATCCAGAGAAATAAGCAACTTTAACCAGGACGCGGACCGTGTGTGCGCGTCTCCTATCAATGACATCATACCATGTCTAATATGGATCTAGCTCACTGCAGTGTGAACAAGTGTCTTGTTCGCCACTGAGAGAAAGCACAGTGTAGCATTATAACACTTTCAACACACTCAAATGTGTCTAATATGATAAAACATTAGGGGTGTAACGGTACTGGTGTAACGGGGTGTAACGGTATACAAACCTGATGGTTCGGTACGTACCTCGGTGTTAAAGTCACGGTTCGGTACAGCAGTTTTACAAAATTGCTTTTTATTTATTTTTATGAAACAGTGGTTTACTGAAACAAAAAGTGTCTGTCCTTAAATGAATTCAATTATAACTAAAAGTTTATTGAAGATATTGCTGTAAAAAAAATAAATAAATAAATTGCTGGAAAATAAGTATTTGAACACCCTGCTATTTTGCAAGTTCTCCCACTTAGAAATCATGGAGGGGTCTGAAATTGTCATCGTAGGTGCATGTCCACTGTGAGAGACATAATCTAAAAAAAAATCCAGAAATCACAATATATGATTTTTTAACTATTTATTTGTATGATACAGCTGCAAATAAGTATTTGAACACCTGAGAAAATCAATGTTAATATTTGGTACAGTAGCCTTTGTTTGCAATTACAGAGGTCAAATGTTTCCTGTAGTTTTTCACCAGGTTTGCACACACTGCAGGAGGGATTTTGGCCCACTCCTCCACACAGATCTTCTCTAGATCAGTCAGGTTTCTGGCCTGTCGCTGAGAAACAGGGAGTTTGAGCTCCCTCCAAAGATTCTCTATTGGGTTTAGGTCTGGAGACTGGCTAGGCCACGCCAGAACCTGTGAGATAGTGGTCCAGTGGGTTAAACCACTGAACTGATATGCAGAAGGTTGCTGGTTCGATCCCAGCGGTCACCACCAGTGTGTCCTTGAGCAAGGCACTTTACTCCATGTTGCTCCAGGGGATTGTCTCTTTAATAAGGGCACTGTAAGTCACTTTGGATAAAAGCGTCTGCCAAATGCATAAATGTAAATGTAGAACCTTGATTTGCTTCTTACAGAGCCACCCCTTGGTTATCCTGGCTGTGTGTTTTGGGTCATTGTCATGTTGGAAGACCCAGCCTCGACCCATCTTCAATGCTCTAACTGAGGGAAGGAGGTTGTTCCCCAAAATCTCGCAATACATGGCCCCGGTCATCCTCTCCTTAATACAGTGCAGTCGCCCTGTCCCATGTGCAGAAAAACACCCCCAAAGCATGATGCTACCACCCCCATGCTTCACAGTAGGGATGGTGTTCTTGGGATGGTACTCATCATTCTTCTTCCTCCAAACACGTTTAGTGGAATTATGACCAAAAAGTTATATTTTGTTCTCATCTGACCACATGACTTTCTCCCATGACTCCTCTGGATCATCCAAATGGTCATTGGCAAACTTAAGATGGGCCTTGACATGTGCTGGTTTAAGCAGGGGAACCTTCCGTGCCATGCATGATTTCAAACCATGACGTCTTAGTGTATTACCAACAGTAACCTTGGAAACGGTGGTCCCAGCTCTTTTCAGGTCATTGACCAGCTCCTCCCGTGTAGTTCTGGGCTGATTTCTAACCTTTCTTAGGATCATTGAGACCCCACGAGGTGAGATCTTGCATGGAGCCCCAGTCCGAGGGAGATTGACAGTCATGTTTAGCTTCTTCCATTTTCTAATGATTGCTCCAACAGTGGACCTTTTTTCACCAAGCTGCGTGGCATTTTCCCCATAGCCCTTTTCAGCCTTGTGGAGGTGTACAATTTTGTCTCTAGTGTCTTTGGACAGCTCTTTGGTCTTGGCCATGTTAGTAGTTGGATTCTTACTGATTGTATGGGGTGGACAGGTGTCTTTATGCAGCTAACGACCTCAATCAGGTGCATCTAATTTAGGATAATAAATGGAGTGGAGGTGGACATTTTAAAGGCAGACTAACAGGTCTTTGAGGGTCAGAATTCTATCTGATAGACAGGTATTCAAATAATTATTTGCAGCTGTATCATACAAATAAATAGTTAAAAAAATCATATATTGTGATTTCTGGATTTTTTTTTTTTAGATTATGTCTCTCACAGTGGACATGCACCTACGATGACAATTTCAGACCCCTCCATGATTTCCAAGTGGGAGAACTTGCAAAATAGCAGGGTGTTCAAATACTTATTTTCCTCACTGTATGTACAATGTACTTACTGTGTTCAAATTGTATTGCAAAACACTTTTGCTGATATTGAGGTGGGATACGGGTAGGGTTAGGGACAGGTGTGGTGGTATGGGTCAGTTTAAGGGTAGGGTTAGGTGTAAGGGATGTGTCAACTGTGTAATTACAAATGTAACTACAGAAATTAATTACAGACGTAATTACATGCAGGTATTTTTTTTAAATGTAAGTACAATGTAAAACATGTATGTACACAATAAGTGCATTGTATCAAATTATTAATTAAAATGTTAGTACATAGTAGTTAAGGCCACCTAACATAAAGTAGGTCCGAGTTTATTTATCTAGTGAATACAATTCTTTGGACACTGAATGACTGCCTGAGGTAAATTTGATGCTACATGACATTGTTTAGTTTACAAGCAGTTATATTGAGGTCTTTCCGGCGTTGAAACACTGATTGAGCGATTACACCAAATATGATACGTGACAGTAAGGTGTAATGTATCCTCAACATACCTTCAGATGTTCATTCATGTTTATTCTTTAGGAAGAGATAATCGATCGCGTTCACAGATGATCGCGTTCACGCGCGGCCGCTTGAACTGTGATCAGTGATCAGTCACGCCATATTAAAGAGCGTCAAAACAGCATTTATCGTTTGAATTTTGTGATAAAACAGTGCTATACCACTACAGTTTTGGCTGGATTAGCTTGTTAATAAATAAGACTTTATCATAAAAAAGTGGCACAACTGTTAAGTGATTGTACACTTCTGGCTCAACCAATGGCGTGAGTTTGGGGGTTGAGACTACCTGTTTGGACTGTCATTATTATCTCAGTTCATTTACTGACACACTTCGCCTAAATCAAAGCTTAAAGTTTATATCTTTAAATAACATTACATATTGCAATGTGTGATAACATTATCCTGTCGTGCAACACGCAGGTTATCCTGTTTGGCATTCACAGCAGAGTACATCTGAAGATAACGTAATATCTGTGCGTTGATGAATATCTGAAACTGGTGGGCAAAGTCTAAAGAAATATTGACATCTTAGAGGACACAGCGATAAGTGTGATGGTGAAGAATTGTCCGAGTGCTTATGGCAGATGATTGTTTATGCTGCCCAATGATATCTCGCTTTGAACTAATCTTACCTCATCTGTCTTTGAGTTCGTCCTGTATATTTTTGTCTTCCTTCCCTTCAGATCGTCCACATTTCCTTTCATCCCTCTAAGCTTTTTTGTCTATTTAAATGAACGCAGCGTTGAATGTCATGATTTATTTTAGGCCATCGCTTCATTATTTAGCCTACTCTGAATTCTCATTTGCCTCTTTAATATTCCACGAATGCATCTGATTTACAAATGCGCTGGTTGAAATAAATAACTATATAAACAAATAAATAAATGATTATGGATAATTACGGGAATCAACACTATGTAAAGAGCAGGATGAGCTTACTTAATAACCTGTGAAATTGTGATCTATTTAAAGAGGAGCTGTGTGAACAAACACACACACACAAACCGAAGACAGAAACACTAATGTACAGAATGTGTTTACTGAAACCAGTCACGATGATCAGTATCAATCGGATCATCACGGTGGCCTACATTCAAACTGCTGGTGTGTTCAAACTCTAGCTTCCTGTTTCTTTAGAGAACTGATATATGGAGAGAATTCCCTTCATGGAAATATCAAACAACCATTTTCCTCCTGCCTTGATTTCTTTTTCTTTAACAAGATATGTATGATGAATAATTCATCGACTCAGGGATTCTTCCCCAGTAGGGGAACGTATGCATAAGGGTGTGAGCATACGCCAACATAGGTGCACAGACACACACACACACACTTGTTCACGCAGAAGGTCAAGTGCATATGGGAATGCGCACTCTGCAATAAATCAAAAAATTATTATGAGTGTCTCTTTGTTTTGTTTTTCAGGAAACATAACCAATGCCAAAATCAGACAAAACAAAATAGAAGATGAGAAACAAAATTAAATATGGAAGCCCATATCTAAAAAATTAAAAAATAATTAAAAGGTAATTGTAACTTAATTTGTTGTAAATTATGACTTTATATCTCGTAATTGTACGTTTATAATATATCACAGTTGTGTCTATATATCTCACAGTTTCAACATAATTTCTCATAATTACAACTTAATAATGATGAATGATTATGGCTTTATCTCATAATATGATAATGATAATTGCAATGTAAATGACAATATCTCACAATTGCAAATTTATATCTTACGGTTTTGACTTTTTTTAATGATTACAACTACACTCTAAAAACTGCTGGATTGCTTTAACCCAAATTTGGGTCAAATATGGACAAACCCAACCTTTGGGTTAAAAATGTATTTGGGTTAAAATAACCCAGCATTTTTAGAGTGTAGTGCTGGACAGTATGACCAAAAAATTATATCATGGTATCTTTCAAAATTATACCGGTTTCGCGGTATATGATATGGTATATGTATTTTTTCCCCAATGCATGACAGGGTGTTAACCGCATTTTCTACTGATTGAGAGAGGAAATACTGCAGTAGATCGCCTAGAAGGCCATATTTTACTGTCATGACGAGTGAATACACTCTAAAAAATGCTGGGTAATTTGGGTTGTTTTAACCCAGTGAATGGGCCGTTTTAACCCAGCGGTTGGGTTAAATGTTTGCTTAAAACGACTCAATCGCTGGGTTAAAACAACCCAATTGCTGGGTTAGTCCATTTTCAACCCAACTTGGGTTGTTTTTAATCCAGCATTTTTTAGAGTGTAATGTAGAGAAATTTTACACTAGAGTTAATACAGGTTTGCAAATCCCCACAGAATGATGCTGTGGGGAGACAACCAATAAAACACAGACCTGCAACACACTCATTACAGACACATTCATATTAAAATATGAGAGATCTAACTCTATATAACAAAAAACTGCCAAAAAGAGGGAGAAACACTGAATAAAAGGTCTAATGATATTTTAATTACATTGAAGAGCACTACGTACAGTCTCTGACACACGACAGTTTAACACAGAAAGAATAGGCATAGTTACGTTTGCCCATTCTTTGAATTGTCAGTCTATTTATTAACTTGCATCATTATCTTCGATGTAGCAGAATCATCCATCGTGTTCATGATCAGACGTACGGCTGTAGTATCAGTGTCCTTATTTGCACACATATTTCAGACGTGATGAAATATGTGTGCGCATACACGCTGCTGGTTCATGTTTAAAGCACTAGAGTATATGAAATATATCCATAAAAAACTTACGCGCTCACTCCGGTCTGTATCTGATCTATGATCCACGTGGTGAATAGGCCTGTCGCGATTGGTCGATACAATCGACTGCGTCGACACTACTAATTAGTCGATGTCAATATTTTTAGTCTGGGTAAGTTGGGTACGAAATTGTATTAGTTCTGGTACTTTAAAAATTACAGCACTCTAATAAGAGCAGTATTTCTTAATTTGCGTCAATGTGTGACAGCAGGAGTGAGGACGTGTGTGTGAGCTCTGCTTCCAGCGTTCACTAAACAATGGAAGCAGAACAGTCCAATATATAT
Source organism: Romanogobio albipinnatus (assembly GCA_023566225.1). Lineage (NCBI taxonomy): Eukaryota > Metazoa > Chordata > Actinopteri > Cypriniformes > Gobionidae > Romanogobio > Romanogobio albipinnatus. Next base: position 10,645,927 of record CM042239.1, on the reverse strand, counting down.
GCGCATGAACGCAACAGAAAAGTGCGGTGCGGTTGGGACGTGCTCGCTCCTGACCTGAAGCGTGCACAGCCGCCTTTCACTCAGACAGACGCCAGTTTTGCGGATTATTGGCTTTGAATGGTAACAAATAATGTAAAAATGCATGTCCTGGCGAGTATTCGGGTAAACCAGTCGGATATGTCTTTAGTGAACGTATACAGAGTTGAATGAGAAATCGAGTGTTACAATGAATTCGGTCCGTGCAGCTCTTAAAGGGCCGGACCTAATATTCTGTGTGAAGCAGAGCAGGAACCTGCCAGCCAAGTGAGTTTATAGGGTTTTTTAACCCTAAAACAATGATAAAACAATGAATAATAAGTACTGTCATATTATTTAATTACTTTTACAGTTTTTTGCCATGGTATCGATTCAGTATTGGTATTGAGGTATTTTAGTCTGGTATCGTATCAAAGTCATAATTTTGGTATAGTGAAACACTATTCTATATAAAAAGTATTTGCTGATATTCTCTTTTTTTTGTTATGTTGGTTTACAAATTTGTACCTTTTTACATTTTTACTCGTTTAGTTTTACATTTTGTCAAGGGCTTGTTTACATTTATACTTTTTTATAGTACACTACTGAAGGCCAACGTTGCAAGTTAAAATAAATGTTTTTAAGTAAAATTGTTGAAAATTATTGTGATAAATTAGTCGATAGATTAATCGATTAATTAGTTGATAGATTAATCGATATAAAAATAGTCGTTAGTGGCAGCCCTAGTGGTGAGCGTTGTTAAACTCATCACAGCGCTCTGCGCAGAACCCGCTCTCTTGCATGCACCGCGTGTTGCTTTAATCCTCCGCTGTAATGTGCGAGACGTGGAGACCATTTAACAAAATAAACGGATTGGTTGTACACATGAAAACGCAAGAGTGTCGGATTCAGATTAATCCACTCTGGGACCCGGTTTAAAAAAATACCGGTTTCAGGCTCCCAAAATGCTGGTTCCCTTTCGTTCAGTCACTACGACGTACGTTAGTGACTAACGAATGGGGGTTTCGCTTAGAAGCCTATCATCTTCGAGAATTCAACAGCGCCCAATGGCAGTGCCAATGCCATGGGCATGCGGAATTTGCATGCGTAACTCCGCCCCACCCTGTGGGTATATAAGGAAGTACGCTGGCAACATCGCATTATGTTTCTGCTTTGGAGCCAAGAGCATCTCTTCACTCCTACAAGCCTGAATTCTGAAGTCCTCTCTTCAGTCTTCGAGACGAGCGGTTCTCCAGAGTGTTGGTGTGACGGCGCATTCCAGCGATCTCGCATTGCCTGCCTGCTGATCTGTGCAGTGATCTGCAACAGCTGTGTGTGTTTTCCCTGGGCGCTTCGGCACTCTGCAGAGCTTTCCTCTCACAAAAAGAGCTTGCGCGTGGCACGTCTTTTTCAAGACGGTTCGCCCGTGCACTTCCGGGTGCGATCGATCTCCGTTGCTGTCTATGGGCACATTCACTGCTCGACGTGTTTGGGCTTCAGCACGTTCGGGCAGTGATTGTGGATGTGTCATGTTCCCACAGCGGGAACGTGACCATCGCGATGTCGCGGTCGAGACTCAGTGATCTCCGCGAGGAGAGAGAGTCCCCTCTGCCACACCCCAATCTACCGTCTCTGAGAGAGGTGGTACTTTGGCTGGTGGCCAGGGTGACCTGAGGGCGGTGCGTGGATTAAGAACCCCGACGATCATTCCTCGGGCCACGCCCCCCTCTCGCACATCGCGTCCCGCGAGTGCTGGACTGAAACAGCGGCCCGTCTCTGACGCCTCGTTCGTTTCGTTCACACTCCAGATAGCGGCGAGATGTCGATCGCCGCATCCCAAGGTGGGCTAGATCCTTTGGGGATGACGATTAGGTGGTGCTCCACCTCCGGGTGTGTCAGCACTGCCTGATCTGACCTAGAGTTGATAGCCATGTTATCTCGGGCAGCCGCGAGCCTCGCACTGGTGTGGAACTCCGCCCAGTCGCGAGTGCTCGTGGTTGCGCGATTGGTTTTTGTGGGCGGCACCCGACAGCTGTTGGGCCCCGCCCCCAATGCCTTTCGCTCCCGAGGTGCATGAGGAGATCACGCGGTCCTGGAAGTCCCCGTGCTTCCCGTGACCGTTTGGTGGCCTCCTCCGCCTTCTCTGCCCTTGATGGGGCCGCGGCCTAGGGTACACTGGGGCCCCCTCCCCACTGTTAAACAACTCTGTTGCGCACTCCGGTGTCCACAGAGGGCTTTGACGTGGTGTGGCTGTCCTAAGCACCCTCCCTAAGCCTGTGGGCTCGTCTACTTCGGTGGCGTGGTCCTGCAGTGCTATGGGGTAGGCCGCCGCCCCTTTGCACATGCACAAGGGTGGAGCTGACCCAGGGCTCTTTGTTGAGCTGCGTGCCGCCACTGATCCCGCCCTCTGGGTGGTGAAGGTGGCCACACGCTCCCTCGGTCGGGCGATGTCCACAGCTGTGGTCCGGGAGAATTTCCTGGCCTTACCTGGTGATATGGGGGGGTTGACTGAGCCCGCCTCCTCAACTCGCCCATATCCCAGGCTGGCCTCTTCGGCAGCGCGGCCGAGAACTGCGCCCAACAGTTCTTGGCCGCCCCAGAGCAGACTGAGGCTGTAACACGTACTGCCCCGGCGGCTGGCTGCTGCACCAGCCGCCGGCCCAGTCGCCTCAGTCCGCTCGCCGCCGAGGGCGCCCTCCCTCCTCCCGTCCGGCCCCAGCAGCAGCCTTCTCCGGGCCGTGCCGTGGAGGTGGTTGCAGGATGTCGCCCAGTCCGCTCCTCAGCCTGGCTGAAACGCCAGGCTGGAGGTGGACAACTCAGAGATGGGTTCCAGTTCTTTCCAGGGGATGGTTGCAGGGCCTCTCCTTCCCCCGGTGGAGGGCCGGGGGAAAATCCTTCCGCTGCTGGCCCCCGGGCTAGCAGCGCTTGGAAAGAACTCATGTTCCTGTCTCTGAGGACCCAGAGACCGGTGATGGCAGTGTGTGCCGCCTCCGGGCCGCGCCACTCTCGTCCCTCTCTCTCGCCAGCCTCCTCTCAGAGCAGACCCCAGTGGAACGTGCGTCCTTCCCTGGTCTCCTCTGTCAGGACGCAGCAGTTAACCGTGCCCCCGCACCGGGACGCCCAACAGCCTCCCATGTCCGGGCCGGTAACGCTGCCTCGCTGCCCCACCCTGGGTACGTCTGTGGTCCGAATGACCCCGCTGGTGCAGTTCCTGGGAGTCTGGCTTCAGCTTCCGGGACTGTTCCGCTGGGTCACGAAGATCATCAGGCGCGGCTACGCGATTCAGTTCGCGCAGGTTCCTCCCCGCTCTGGGGAGGCCGCCCGCTATGATGGGGCCTATCCCCTGTCATGCGTGCGGAGGTTGTCACCCTACTGGCGAAGGGTGCGATCGAGCCTGTCCCTCCAGCCGAAGTGAAGTCCGGCTTCTCAGCCCTGGCTTCATTGTACCCTAGGAAACCGGTGGGTTATGGCCAATCCTGGATCTGCCCGTCTTGAACCGATCCTTCTCAGGCTTCCGTTCAGGATGTCGGTAGCGAACGCCTCTTTGGACACGTTCGTCCGGTAGATTGGTTGCAGCGATCGACCTGAAGGACGCTTACTTCATGTCTCCTTCCTCGACGCGGACCGTTCCTACGGTTTGCTTCGAGGGGCGGACATTCAGTACGCAGTCCCCCCATTCGGGCAGCTCTGTCCCCTCGTGACTCTACGTAGTCTTCGAGGCAGCCCTTGCGCCACTCGGCAGCACGGGGTTCGCATCCTGAACTACTTCGATGACTGGCTCATACTGGGTCACTCTCGAAGCAGGTCTGCGGACACAGAGTCCAAGTGCTCCAGCACTTGGCCCGTCTGGGCCTTCGGGTCGACTGGGAGAAGAGCGACTCTGCCCCGTGCAGAGGATCTCCTTTCTCAGTGTGGTTTCCAACTCGGTCGCAGGTGCGTGCTGCTTACCAGCGAGCGCGCACACAGTCTCTGCTGACTGGCCTTTGTCAAATCGAGGGCGAGAATGCGGTCCCACTGAAGCTATTTCAGAGGCTCCTGGGGCATATGGCATCTGCAGCCGCGGTGACGCCGCTCGGATTGCTACATATGAGACCGCTTCAGCACTGGCTACGCGGTCGAGTCCCGAGATGGGCATGGCGGTCTGGCACGCTCCGGGTACAAGTGACTCGGACCTGCTTACAGACTCTCACCCCGTGGTCGAACCTCAAGTTTCTACGGACCGGTGTGTCCTTAGAACGAGTTTCCAGGCATCTTGTTGTATCAACAGATGCATCTTCCACGGGCTGGGGTGCCGTGTGCAATGGACAAGCAGCCGCGGGCTCCTGGACAGGACCCCAGCGCCTTCTGCATGTCAATTGCCTCGAGTTACTGGCAGTACGGTTCGCCCTGCACCGCTTCCGAGCGTTGCTGAAGGGTCAACATGTGCTAGTCAGGACAGACAACACGGCCGTAGTAGCGTACATCAACCACCAGGGCGGTCTACGCTCCCGCCGTATGTCTCAACTCGCCCGCCATCTCGTTTTATGGAGTCAGAAGCATCTGAGGTCCCTTCATGCTGTCCACATCCCGGGAGTCCTGAACCGTGCAGCCGACGAGCTCACGGCTTCAGCCACTTCCTGGAGAATGGAGACTCCATCCCCAGACGGTCTAGCTGATATGGAAACGGTTCGGCGACGCACAGGTAGACCTGTTGCCTCCCAGGACTCTTCCCATTGCTCCCTGTATTATTCCCTGACCTATGGTCAGCACGGATGCACTGGCGCACAGCTGGCCGTCGGGGCTACGCAAGTATGCGTTTCCCCCAGTGAGCCTTCTCGCACAGGTACTGTGCAAGATCAGGGAGGACAAGGAGCAGGTCATGTTGGTCGCCCTGTTGGCACGGCCAGGCCTGGTTCTCAGAACTGCTACTCCTTGCGACAGCCCCTCCCTGGCCTATTCCTCTGAGTCAAGACCTTCTCACTCAGAGACGGGGCACCCTGTTCTGGAAGCTCCACGTGTGGCTTCTGGACGGGACGCGGCAGGTTTGAGTAGCCTTCCACCTGCGGTGGTCGCTACCATCACTTCCGCTAGAGCAGAGTCTACTCGACACCTCTATGCGTTGAAGTGGAACCTCTTCGTCACATGGTGCTCTTCCCGCCAGGAAGACCCCTGGAAATGCCCGATTGGGTCCGTGCTATCGTTTCTCCAGGAGGGGGTGGGAAGAAGGCTGTCTCCTTCCACCCTTAAAGTGTATGTGGCCGCAATATCTGCCTACCACGATCTCCTGGGAGACAAAAAGGTAAGTCAGCACGACCTGATCATCAGGTTCCTGAGGGGGGCGAGGAGACTGAATCATCCTCGCTCTCCTCTCGTTCCCTCTTGGGACCTCTCAGTAGTCTTAAGTGCTCTGCAGAGGCCTCCCTTGAGCCTTTGCGGTCGGTTGAGATTAAGTTCTTGTCTATAAAGACGGCTCTGCTGACCGCATTGGCCTCTCTTAAGAGGGTCGGGGACCTGCTAGCATTTTCGGTTGACGAAGCGTGCCTTGAGTTCGGGCCGGCTAACTCTCACGTGATCCTGAGACCCCGGCCCGGATATGTGCCCAAGGTTCCCACCACCCCGTTCCAAGAAGCCAGGTGGTGAACCTGCAAGCGCTGCCTTTGGAGGAGGCAGACCCAGCCTTGGCATTGTTCTGTCCAGTACGCGCTCTCCGCGCCTATGTAGACAGTACGCGATGTTTCAGGACCTCAGACCAGCTCTTTGTCTGTTATGGTGGAGAGCGGAAGGGAAGTGCTCTCTCAAAGCAGAGGTTGTCTCACTGGATAGTGGACACCATTGTTTTGGCTTACCAGCAGCAAGGTCGACCATGTCCCCTTGGGGTCAGGGCACACTCCACCTGGAGTGTGGCCTCCTCTTGGGCTTAGCGCATGGCGCCTCGCTAACAGACATCTGCAGAGCTGCAGGCTGGGCGACACCAAACACATTCGCCAGATTTTACAATCTCCGAGTGGAGCCAGTGTCCGACTATGTACTCGCCCCTACGGGTGGCCGGTAATGGGCCAGGCTCAGGTGTCTTCGCTTGCTCGCCATTCCACTCCAAGGACTGGATACGTGCGATATTTTCCTCAGGTGAGCTCCCCGAGAGCCCTGAGCTCCTCCAGCACTGCTTACGCCGACATCAGTTCAGTCTGCCCTTTCGAGCCCAGACCCTCATGTCCGGCCAGGTGCTCCGTGTGCATGGTTCCCCTCCGGCGACCCCCACACGAGTATTCCCACCGTAAGCCTCCTCAGCGAGCAGGTGTTTTCCCTCGGCAAGTCCCTGCCACCCCTAGGGTTAAAAATCCACCTTCGGCTGGTACCCTAGAGATCTTCCATATGCAGCCCTTAGCGGGTCATATGTGTATTCTTAAGTCCTCCCTACGGGCAGGCATCTTGGCATTCCCTCACTGGGATATGCTTCCCAGTGTACCTTGGTAATCCTGTGATAAGTGGGAGTCCTTCGTCCGTACTAGTCTTACGACAGGGTACTCACACTTACGCAGGGCACTGGATGACGGCTGAGTGGCGTTGTTTTATTGGAACCCCCATTCGTTAGTCACTAACGTACGTCGTAGTGACTGAACGAAAGGGAACGTCTCGGTTACGTATGTAACCCTCGTTCCCTGAGGAGGGAACGGAGACGTACGTTTCCTTTGCCACGTCAGCTGTGTTGCTGGTATGCGGAGTTCAGTCTTGGCTCCTGCAGCAGTAACATAATGCGATGTTGCCAGCGTACTTCCTTATATACCCACAGGGTGGGGCGGAGTTACGCATGCAAATTCCGCATGCCCATGGCATTGGCACTGCCATTGGGCGCTGTTGAATTCTCGAAGATGATAGGCTTCTAAGCGAAACCCCCATTCGTTAGTCACTAACGTACGTCTCCGTTCCCTCCTCAGGGAACGAGGGTTACATACGTAACCGAGACGATCCGTCTGGACCAAATGCTGATACGATACAACATTTTTACGCAAACGCGTCTCAGTGTGGACGGGGCATAAATACACATAAAAACAGCTGTAATAATTGAGTTAGTATCCATGGAAACAGATGAGTGGCAGGAAACCAGAACAAAGGAAACTGAACAAACTAAGACAAAAACAGTATCCAAACAGGACAGAACTGTGACAATATCTCACAGTTACGAGTTTATGACTAAGAAATACGATTACTCAAGTTTTTACAATTGTGTCTTTCTCTTAAGTATGACTATATTATATATATATACACTCACCTAAAGGATTATTAGGAACACCTGTTCAATTTCTCATTAATGCAATTATCTAATCAACCAATCACATGGCAGATGCTTCAATGCATTTAGGGGTGTGGTCCTGGTCAAGACAATCTCCTGAACTCCAAACTGAATGTCAGAATGGGAACGAAAGGTGATTTAAGCAATTTTGAGCGTGGCATGGTTGTTGGTGCCAGACGGGCCGGTCTGAGTATTTCACAATCTGCTCAGTTACTGGGATTTTCACGCACAAACATTTCTAGGGTTTACAAAGAGTGGTGTGAAAAATAGTGGTGTGGCCTTGTTGATGCTAGAGGTCAGAGGAGAATGGGCCGACTGATTCAAGCTGATAGAAGAGCAACTCTGACTGAAATAACCACTCGTTACAACCGAGGTATGCAGCTAAGCATTTGTGAAGCCACAGCACGCACAACCTTGAGGCGGATGGGCTACAACAGCAGAAGACCCCACCGGGTACCACTCATCTCCACTACAAATAGGAAAAAGAGGCTACAATTTGCACGAGCTCACCAAAATTGGACAGTTGAAGACTGGAAAAATGTTGCCTGGTCTGATGAGTCTCGATTTCTGTTGAGACATTCAGATGGTAGAGTCAGAATTTGGCGTAAACAGAATGAGAACATGGATCCATCATGCCTTGTTACCACTGTGCAGGCTGGTAGTGGTGGTGTAATGGTGTGGGGTATGTTTTCTTGGCACACTTTAGGCCCCTTAGTGCCAATTGGGCATCGTTTAAATGCCACGGCCTACCTGAGCATTGTTTCTGACCATGTCCATCCCTTTATGACCACCATGTACCCATCCTCTGATGGCTACTTCCAGCAGGATAATGCACCATGTCACAAAGCTCGAATCATTTCAAATTGGTTTCTTGAACATGACAATGAGTTCACTGTACTAAAATGGCCCCCACAGTCACCAGATCTCAACCCAATGGAGCATCTTTGGGATGTGGTGGAACGGGAGCTTCGTGCCCTGGATGTGCATCCCACAAATCTCCATCAACTGCAAGATGCTATCCTATCAATATGGGCCAACATTTCTAAAGAATGCTTTCAGCACCTTGTTGAATCAATGCCACGTAGAATTAAGGCAGTTCTGAAGGCGAAAGGGGGTCAAACACAGTATTAGTATGGTGTTCCTAATAATCCTTTAGGTCAGTGTATATATATATATATATATATATATATATATATATATATATATATATATATATATATATATATATATATATATATATATATATATATATATATATATCACAATATATATATATCACAATATATATTACATCTATTGTAAAAAGGATGGCTACTAGTAGCTTTCCCAATGTGAATTTGCCGGTTGATAACAGACCCACTACAGAGCGTCCGGTGAGAGACGTTTAACACAGAAGATCAGGTATACGGGAATAACCCATTTATTGTCACCACAACTCAGTACACTGAATAAATCTTCTTTGCATGTGTGTGTGGTTTTCTACAATTTAAAGATAAAAGAGAAATAATTACAAAATAACAAATAACAGTAGTCACAGTAAATATAAGCACAGTAATCTCCACAAGGAATATTTAACTACAATGATTAATACAGTAAATAGGAAGAACAAATGTGCCATTATATAGGGAAATGCACCGCTACAAATTACTAATATGGTGCAGTTGAAATACGACACCTTTCAGCGCTGAATACAGAGACGGAGCCGCTCTGTCTAGCACAGTAGTGCGCATGCGCTTATCGAGTGCTTTAACTCTTAGAAATTAGCGATATATACCCATTAAATAAACCATATGATGAGTAAATGGCACATAGATTATGTCTTTGATGCATGACAGTGATATATATGAGGAAACTGGTATGTAAATCTGTGGCGTAACTTTGCTTTGAAAAGTGGTGGGGACACCGGGACACCGCACAACTCGTTTTGCTATGTGTTTATTTAAAACACACGTGTTTATTTAATACGAAAAATGAAAAGCAGAAGCAAGCTCAGCGTAAAATATCTCATCCGCTGCCTGTATCGGTGGCAATGCCCATAGCACGAAATTGTTGTAGCCTAATTTATTGATGTAGCCTATAGTTCTTAACAGAGCAGGTGGCCATGGACCGCTCATGTGGCGTAACTTTAACCTTGTAATGACGGACCCCGGTGCAGCCACAAATATCATAATTATCTATAAGGCCTACTGTAATTAAGACATTCTAGAAATGTATTAAAAAGAAAGACGCTTTCAGCCTTACTCAAAGACCGCGGAAACAGGCCAGTGGGTTCAATGCATTCCCGGCGTTCGTTTTTTGCTTCCGATGTAGCCTATTAAATATACAGGCAATTAGTTTATGAAACCTTGATCAAAATTAAAATACAATTCACTTTTCATCATCAACATATAAAAATTAAAACAATAATATAATAGGCTAATATTTAAACATAACTATGAATCTAAATAGGCTACGTTTTGTATCTAGCCTACTCCACTCCAAACGCTTAAAAAATTTATTTTGTTTATTAAACAAAAAGTTTTTAATTTCAAATTTAATTTCTAAATTCAGTTCATATTTCCAGCAAACGAAATTCCGAGCCAAAATAACAAAGTGGTTAAAAAAAACTGCAACAATGAAAAATATTAAATAATTCGCGGGTGCTTTCGTCGGCATGGAGTGGGGTCAGACATGATTTCTATTGAGTGTTGTTTTGCAGAAATCATTTCTTTAAAGTGAATTTCGTTTTCTATAAATTGTATTTTAATTTTGATCAAGGTTTCATAAATGAATGGCCTGTATATTTAATACATAAGAAGCAAAATAAGAACGGGATTGACGTGCGTAACGAACCCACTGGCCTGTTTCCGCGACCTTTGAGTAAGGCTGAAAGCATCTTTCTTTTTAATACATTTCTAGAATATATGTAGCTATTGCAGTGTAGCATACAATATATTACTGTAGGCCTATTATAGAGTTATGATATTTGTGCACCGGTTATGCCACTGATGCTAACATGAGCGGTCCATGGCACCTGTTACCCGTAACGAAGTGGTAAAACTTTGAGTTACCATCATGCAATTTCAAACATTTTGCTCGTCTCTGTATGTGGCAGCTGGCAGCAATGCGTCACAATAACCTGGCATAAAAGTCGATTATTCTTTACAGATGGCGCGGTATGTTTGGAAAGAAGACGAGTTCTTTATTAAACTCATAAAAAAAACAATAGAATATAAAATGCCACAATTTATCAAGACCTTGAAGCAGATAAGAGAGAGAAACACCTCGTATGTGCCGCTCAAGTATAAGGGGCTTTCCTTGCCATAGGTGCTTGAATAACACACGCGTCTCCTTCCAGTAAAAATAATGGCGTGCGGTGGCTGGGATATACATAAACCTAAAAACATACGTGGCATAATTTTTGGAATGACTTATCACGTGAGGAAAAAAAAATGTTTTAGTCGCATAACATCAGTTAATGGAAACGCTGTCATTTCGCAATATTTTTTTTATCGACTATTAGGAAATATGGCAAAAGTTTTGTGCAAATCTGTAATGGAAAAAAAGCTTCTGACCAGCGGAAAAATGTGTTAAATTAATGTATTATGGTTTGTAGATCGTGCTTTTGCTTTAATACACACCTTCCGCAATCTATTTTTCAATTACTTTTAAAAAGTGGTGGGGACAATATCGAGCCTGGCAAAAAGTGGTGGGGACATGTCCCACCCGTCCCACCCGTAAATTACGCCTATGATGTAAATATACCCACGAACATCTTTACAAGTTAGTTCGCGTTTGTCACTTGCATACATTAACTTCTACACACTTGAAGCAATTAAACGGTTCATAAACAAAGTAGAGAACAATATATGTAAAGACTGCTACTCACTTTGCAGGCACGCACACAACTTTAGCAAAGATAAATCGCTACAGTACAGCTCGCATCCCTTTGCATTACCGATTGATCTGACTGAACTTAGTGGGCGGGTGCGCTGATCTGCACGTTTTACCCCGAGCGCTGATTGGCTCGCTGGTCGGATGCTGCGACAGATGATGTGATTTCGGGCATATAGAAAAGGTGAACTAATATACGTGATTATACCTTAATGGTGGCCTTTTTTACATCTATGACTTAATTTCTCGGGATTGCAACTTTATCTCACATTTACAAGTTTATATCTAACAATTGAGTCTTTGTCTCACAGTTCCAACTTTACATCTTGTACGTTTATATATATCACAATTGCACCTTCATTTCTAATAACTACAACTTAATATCTTACAATTTTGACTTTATTTTTCATGATTACGACTATCTTTTATCGTAATTGCAATGATAAATGACAACTTAATTTTTCGCAATTGCAACTTTATCTCATAGTTATGAGTTTATAACTAAGGATTACAAGTTTATTTTTTACAATTTCGTCTTTCTCACAATTCCGACTTTATATATCATAATTGTATGTTTGTATATACAATATACCTTACAACTATGACTTAACTTCTCACAATTGCAACTTTGTATCTCACGTGTACGAATTTATATCTAAGAATTGCGTCTAATTTTCTCAAAGCCATTTGAGACCCCAAAACATCGCTCATATGTAGAATGCCTCACAAACCACAACTGCTGTTTCACAAATATGCATATTCAGTATGAAAAATTACCATGAAAAAGGATTTTCCTCTCTTCCGTCTTTATCCATATTTACCACATCTCTCTGCCTGTTTCTGTTCTTTCATTTCCTTGGTGTGTCTACATTTACTCATTTTCTCTCTTTCCCCTTCCATCCCTTTCTTTTTCCCCACGAGTGTATATTGAGGGCAGGTGGATGTATCCATTCCTCCCCTCCTAACTCTGTCTCTATTTTCCTCATGCCAGATCTCATATGGGCTTCAATTATGAACAGATGCCAGGAAAGTGCAAGACGCGTGCACACATGCACTGCAGAACCGTGTCCCACCTCGTCCTGTTAGTGCTGCTATATTAATCTGTTTCTTGTCATGCAAGCTGAGAAAGAGGAGCAGAGAGACATTGGCAGGAGAGAGAAGGAGACAGTGGGATGCCAGTTTTCCTGCCTGTGGTGCCTGCCCCGTGACCCTGCCAGGTGGTACTGACTCACCGACACCTGATGAAGGCTTGTTTGAAACTAGTGGGACTGGCCTCAGACTGACAGAACTCAGAGATATGTAACTAAGATTTAGGAAGGACAGAGAGGTGTTCACCTGGCTAGAGATTGATGACCACAACGTTGCCGAGTACAATGTGTTCATGGACTTTTTGGTCTAGGAGCAACATTGCAGCAAAGAAACAAACTCTTTTCTGAAAGGGATAAACATCAGCATGTCTGTGCTTCCGCATCAGGGCTGGGCTTCAATTTAGGGCCCATTTTATTTTCCCCTAAAGTCTTCTGCATTCTGTGTTTTTCAATTAATTTACAACAGAACATTGCAATTTAAACAGAACTGTATACATTTAGCAAAATCTTGGTTGTATGACATTCCTTTGAAATAATAACATTATTATGATTACTTTGAGAAGTACATTTTAGTATAGGCTACGGTAGTTAAACCAAAGTAGTTGAAGTTAAACCGAACTTTTAATTTGACGGTTTGTCGTGAAGATCTCTGGACCTGGTGTTAAGATGCGTTTTGGTGGATCAGATCACCAGTAGACGAGGGAGACACATTCCCCTTTACACCTGGTGTTTTAATCCGTCTCTTTTGTCCACTTTCAACCACTTTTGTCCTGGTTTCTTCCAGGGGAGGGTCTATTGGCGGGTAAATGTATGTTTTTTTGTCTAAATTCAATTACTGACTATTTCAGTACGTTACAATTATATTTCCAGAAAGAATGTGGTTATTTTTTGTGAGGCTGAGCTGTATTTTCCATCTAAACGCATCACAGCTCCGTGGACCAGCAGTAGTAGGATAGCTAGCCTTCTGTTGAAGCTGCCATTTTACATTGGATCATAACTTTGACTGACGTGGGTCATCAGCCAATCAGATTTTGATGTGTAGTGATAGAACGCCCCAGAGGTCCAGCGATGTCGGCGCTACACCCCATAATCCCCAGATGTCATAGGCCGTTTGAACTTTTTGCGGGTTGCTAGCGATCTACACTGTGTGCAGAATTATTAGGCACGTTGATTTTCTGATCATATTTTTGTTCCAGGCACATTTGACCAATTCCAAACCACAGTAATCCTAATAACTACTATTAATTTAGTATTTAATAATTTATAAGTGATATATAATTGTTCATGAAGGCTGGAAATGAAAAACACCTTGTATTCAGGTGTGCAGAATTATTAGGCACATTTTCTTTTACAGATAAATTGAGCCAAAAAAGAGATTGAACTCAAACTGAAAAGTCAAAAATTATTAAATGCCCATGAGAAGGATACAATACGAATGCAATACTAGACATTGCAGTTAAGGCATGACCATTGGACAGGGAAATGCTGATTGGGTCTGCAGGGTCAGACAAAAACAGGTGGTGAAGAAAAGACACATGTTAACTGCAAAAGAATGAAGGTGAAGAATTAAGTGTGAACCCTTTAGTCTCCAGCGCCACCATTTTCCAGAGCTGCAACCTTAACCTGGAGTAGGTGTCAGGATCTGAGAGACTTAAGTTAGGTAAAGAATCCTAAAAAATGACCCCCACTAAATAAGAAGTGCTGTAAAAGAAAACATGCCTAATAATTCTGCACACCTGAATATAAGGTGTTTTTCATTTCCAGCCTTCGTGAACAATTATATGTCACTTATAAATGATTAAATACTAAATTAAGAGTAATTATTAGGATTACTGTGGTTTGGAATTGGGCAAATGTGCCTGGAAAATAAATATGATCAGAAAATCAACGTGCCTAATAATTCTGCACACAGTGTATGTGAAATAAGCTATGGCCGCTGCGGATGACAGGCTGCGTTCTAATGAGCTTCGGGTGCATCCTGATGTCAAGCCGGAAACGTTAGCTGACATGCTGTGTTTCTTTTGATGTTATTGTTGATCTGTGTTTTTGTTTGTTTGTTTGTTTAAGAGTATTTGTGTCAGTGAGTTGATTTTGATTCATCAGTTGCCTAAATGGTGACACGTGAGTGCAGTGGTATCAATAAATAGTTCAATTGCCTTTTTGTGTGGCGTGTCCTTTTATGTTGCTTGCGACCTTCCCAACGAGCACTTTGATAGCTGGGTTCGTAACAGTAGTGCATACAGTGCATGATTGTATTTTGTATGTATCAGTGTGTGGTCTTATGGCGGCGGGCGGTGTGGGGTGTGTTGATCGTTAGTGAAGGCGCTGACTGAAACCCCACGGTATGCTACTGTGTTTACTCATTACATTTACATTTACATTTATGCATTTGTCAGACGCTTTTATCCAAAGCGACTTACAGTGCCCTTATTACAGGGACAATTCCCCTGGAGCAACATGGAGTAAAGTGCCTTGCTCAAGGACACACTGGTGGTGACCGCTGGGATCGAACCAGCAACCTTCTGCATATCAGTTCCATGGTTTAACCCACTGGACCACCATCTCACCATCTATTCTTAAATTTGATCAATAAATTAAATTAGAATAAGACAATATAGGACTGTTACCAATCAAATTAAATAATTTACACTGAAAAAAAAAATTACACTGAAAAATTACAACTGCATTAAATAATGTTATGAGATTGTTTTAAATATTATTTTTTTAATACAAATCAGAAATGTTGGAAAGAATGTTTAAACATGAAACTAAACTGCCAGTAGGTCTTAATGAGTGAATCATTGAGTCGATTCGTTCAAACGGCTGATTCGTTCAGGAATGAGGCAGAGGCAGTCATTTATGAACGACTTTGATTCAACCGATTCATTGAAAACGCTGAATCATTCAGTAACACACACTGTAGCTGTGAGATGCGTTATGGTTCTGCTGTGATCTTTGTTTAGAACTATTTTCGCTGCTGAAAAAGAACAAAAACAGTTCATATTGCATCTAAAATAGTATTTTTTGTTGGGACTAAGCAACTGCCTTTGAACGCGAGTGAACGTTGGCGTGCTATGCTGCTCGTGGAATTTTTAAGCTTTTTTACTGTTGGACTGTGCAACTG
Source organism: Romanogobio albipinnatus (assembly GCA_023566225.1). Classification (NCBI taxonomy): domain Eukaryota; kingdom Metazoa; phylum Chordata; class Actinopteri; order Cypriniformes; family Gobionidae; genus Romanogobio; species Romanogobio albipinnatus. Next base: position 10,630,557 of record CM042239.1, on the reverse strand, counting down.
TTCTCAACTCTCAAGTGAGAGACTGATCCTTCATCTCCGCACCATCGATGATTCATTTGACATTTCTGTGCATCTGCGGGATTTGGCTAACATTAGCCTACTGCTTCGGCTTTTAATGTTAACGTTAGTCCTTTACCTGGTTTGTTCACCTGACGGCCTAAGTCATCTGGGTCCTCGTCTACAATGTGTATCTTTCTATCTGGATCGCTCTTGCTGGGTCTCTCCTGTCGCTCCTCCATCATTAGGTCAGTAGCGGAGAGTAGACGTCTTTTGTGGCTGTTAGATCACATGAGCGTCTACACTAAGAAAACAATCCGGTCATCTGTGTTTTCAACCTCTGGAAGTGGTCGAAAGTAGACGAGCACAAAACATTGTAGACCCCGTTTACATCTGTATTTAGCAGCCAATCACAGCAGTGGGCGTTTCCACTGAAGTCTCACAGCAGCCAATCACAGCAGTGGGCGTTTCCACTGAAGTCTCACAGCAGCCAATCACAGCAGTGGGCGTTTCCACTGAAGTCTCACAGCAGCCAATCACAGCAGCGGGCGTTTCCACTGAAGTCTCACAGCAGCCAATCACAGCAGTGGGTGTTTCCACTGAAGTCTCACAGCAGCCAATCACAGCAGTGGGCGTTTCCACTGAAGTCTCACAGCAGCCAATCACAGCAGTGGGCGTTTCCATTGAAGTCTCACAGCAGCCAATCACAGCAGTGGGCATTAACACTGAAGTCTCACAGCAGCCAATCACAGCAGTGGGCGTTAACACTGAAGTCTCACAGCAGCCAATCACAGCAGTGGGCATTAACACTGAAGTCTCACAGCAGCCAATCACAGCAATGGGCGTTAACACTGAAGTCTCACAGCAGCCAATCACAGCAGTGGGCATTAACACTGAAGTCTCACAGCAGCCAATCACAGCAGTGGGCGTTAACACTGAAGTCTTTTTGATGTAAAAATCGTTCTAACATTATAAGTGCACCTCAGGAAACATTATAAAACAATGCAGTTCATGACCCCTTTAACATTTAGACATTAATAACTCTTCACATGCATCGTAAAAAAAATATTTTGTATGATTTTTAATCAGGCACTGAATAATGTTCTTTCTGCCAATGGAATAACTTTGGTTTCCCCTTGTCCTCATGAAATCAGAATTGACCGTATTTACTTTGTTAGCACACATTACAGGTCTGAGGGTGAAGAATTAATCTGTGCAAGCTTTTTGTTGTGGTAATCTTTAATTAGTGAAATGCGGTTTCATGCATACTGTGTCACACTACGGTCTGTCCAGCAGAGGGAAACCAAGAGCACGAGATCTTCATAATTCACTGCTCATTATTGGTTCAATGATATCACCTGTACCTAGCTTGTTAGAGCGTTAACAGGTGTATATTTAAAGACTTGCATTTGCTTGTACCTTTGCTCAGTCTTGAAGTTTTCTTGCCTAGCCTATGCTTTTGTTTATACCCATTTGATTCAATCTAAAAGACGTTTGCTCAGACCCTTTTGACCAGCTTCTCTGGTAAACCTTTTTATGTTTTTGGACACTTTTGCTTGCATCATCCAGTGTGGATTTGTATCTTGCCCTACCTAGCTCTGATGCTAGTTCTTTTGTGTTAGCTCAAGAAGAATAAGTAAAGACTTTCAGTTTGTTCCCTTCTAAACCTGCCTCTTGTTATTATCTGCCAATTGGGTCCACACTGCCCCAATAGAACAGTGGTTAGAACCTTGGGTTATCCAGCAACACACTCTGGGTTCAAATCCGGACCTGACAGTAAGACTGAGCCAAACAAGATATGGACCTGGCAGATACTGAACAGATGCATGTAGCCATTAGCAAACAGGGGGTGTTGCTTGGAACACATGAGACCCAGCTCCAGAGCTTGACCGATGCTGTGAACCAGATTGGGGAGTCGCTGCAACAACTACAAGTATGCTTGCCTCGAGAACCTGTGGTATTACCAGCACCAGAGACCTCACCATTAACTGCACCAATACCCCTAGAACCAAAGATTCCACCCCCTCAGCGCTACGGTGGGAAGCCTGGTACCTGCAAGGGCTTCCTTACTCAAGTGTCACTCATCTTTGAACTCCAACCAGCCACCTTTGCTACTGAGAGGGCTAAGATTGCATACATTATCTCCTTGTTGTGTGATCGTGCACTGGATTGGGCCTCCACCCTCTGGAGACAACAGTCCCCCATATGCTCTGATCTAAGAGTGTTCACAGAGACTATTCAACAAGTATTTGACCATCCAGTCAGTGGCCGTGAGGCAGCAAGGAGACTATTAGATCTACACCAGGGGCATCAATCTGTGGCCGACTACGCCATAGAGTTCCGTACTTTGGCTTCTGAGAGTAAGTGGGATTTAGAGGCGCTCATTTCAACCTTCTATCGTGGCCTTTCTGAGGGGGTTAAGGATGAATTGGCCAGTAGAGATTGGGGTAGAGATTTAGAGGAACTCATAACTTTGGCTGTCCGTATTGATAACCGTATTCGTGAGAGAAGAAGAGAACGCTGCACTACCCGAGACATGTCCATGTTTTCATCCCCTAACGCCCCAGAAGTTTCCCATTTAACTCAACAGACAGAGGAAGAGCCTATGCAGCTGGGTAGGGCCCGCCTTTCACCAAAGGAGAGGGAAAGACGCATGAGAGAAGGTCGGTGTTTCTATTGTGGTGGCTCTAACCACTTGCGCTCTTCTTGCCCTGAGTTAGCAGTAAAAGCCAAAGCTCGCTAAGGGGAGTGGGGTCCTTAGCGAGTGGTACTGCTCAGTTTGACACTCCTCACTCCCGTTTACTGCTGCCAGCTACTCTTACCTGGGGGGACATCAATGAGAAGACAGTGACTTTGAAAGCATTTATTGATTCCGGTGCAGCGGATAACTTTATGGACATTAGTTTCGCTAAGGAAATGTGTATCCCCTATGAGACTTGCTCTTCATTCTGGAAGGTTGAAGCCCTAGATGGCAGACCGATAGGGTCTGGAATAATCAAGTTCAGAACAGTTCCTTTATGCTTGACCATTGAGACTAACCATCATGAAACTATCTCTTTTTATCTGATCAAGTCTTCCAGAGAACCCCTTATTCTAGGTTACCCTTGGCTGCGGCTTCACAACCCTCAATTCTCCTGGACCTCTGGAACTCTCCTCCATTGGGGCACTGCGTGTGATGAATCCTGTATCTCTCCTGCTTACACTGTGGTTGGGAGTAAAGAAATTCTGGCAGCTGTTGAAGAGGTGAGTGCCAGTCCCTTGAATAAGCCACAAGATCTAACACTCATGCCCCCTGAATATTATAACTTGCGAGAAGTGTTTAGCAAACAATGTGCTACTAAGCTACCCCCTCATAGACCATACGATTGCGCTATTGACCTTCTTCCTGGCGCACTCCCTCCAAGAGGTCACCTATATTCCCTCTCTGCACCAGAGACTAAGGCCATGAATGAATATATCCAGGATGCTATGAGTACTGGTTTCATTCGCCCATCATCTTCACCAGCTAGTGCTGGTTTCTTTTTTGTCCCTAAGAAGGACGGTAGTCTTAGGCCCTGTATAGATTATCGTGGGCTTAATAAAGTGACTGTTAAGAATCGCTACCCTCTCCCGCTAATGTCATCCGCCTTTGAACTGCTCCAGAGAGCTAAGATCTTTTCAAAATTAGATCTGCGAAGTGCATACAACTTGGTACGAATAAAGGAGGGAGATGAATGGAAAACAGCCTTCAGTACCCCAACTGGCCACTGGGAATATCAAGTCATGCCTTTTGGGTTAGCTAATGCCCCAGCGGTGTTTCAGGCCTTCATCAATGACGTCTTGAGGGAGATGTTGAATCGCTTTGTGTTCGTCTATTTAGATGACATACTGATTTTCTCAGACTCTCTACAGGAACACATTCACCATGTCCAACAGGTCCTGAGGAGGCTCCTTGACAATCACCTTTTCGTAAAGCTCGAAAAATGTGAGTTCCATGTGCTCCAAGTCTCATTCTTAGGCTATGTTGTCTCACAAGAAGGCATCCAGATGGAACCAACGAAGGTATCTGCCATCACCAACTGGCCACAGCCCAAATCACTAAAACAGGTACAAAGATTTCTTGGGTTTGCCAACTTTTACAGGAAGTTTATTCGCAATTTCAGCGCTATTGCAGCACCCATCTCCGCACTTACTAGGGGATCACCTGCTCGTATCCACTGGACTGCTGAGGCTCAGCAGGCGTTCGACAGGTTAAAGGGACTGTTCTCGTCTGCCCCTATCCTGGAACACCCAGACCCTGAATTACCATTTATCGTGGAGGTGGATGCATCAGAGGAGGGAGTTGGAGCAGTGCTCTCCCAAAGGTCTATCACCGATGACAAGGTCCATCCATGTTCTTTCTTTTCCAGACGCCTGTTGCCAGCAGAAAGAAACTACGATGTGGGTAACCGAGAGCTCCTTGCTGTGAAACTTGCACTGGAAGAGTGGCGCCACTGGCTGGAGGGGGCTAAGCATCCTTTTATTGTGTGGACAGACCACAAAAACTTGACCTACCTACAGCAGGCAAAGCGCCTTAACCCCCGGCAGGCCAGGTGGGCTCTCTTTTTACACCCGTTTTAATTTTGTGATCTCTTACAGACCTGGATCCAAAAATGTTAAGGCTGATGCCTTGTCACGCCAGTATGATTGTTCACAGAAGGACCGTTCCCCAGAATTCATTGTCCCCAGAGACTGCATTCTTGCACCGGTTTGCCGGTCCATTGAGGATACTGTGCGTGAGGCTCTACGGGGCGTACACATTCCTGATAAAGTCCCAGCAGGATGCTTGTTTGTGCCCAAGGAAGCAAGATCCGAGGTCCTCCAGTGGGGGCATGCTTCTGCCCTTGCTGGACATTCAGGTACTGAGAGGACATTGGATTTTATTCAGAGACGCTTCTGGTGGCCAGAGATGACAAGAGCAGTCCAATCTTTTGTACAAGCCTGCCCAGTCTGCGCTCAACAGAAAACCTCTAATCAGCGTCCTGCTGGCCTTCTACATCCCTTGCCTATCCCACAACGCCCCTGGTCTCACATCTCCATGGATTTTATCACAGGTTTACCAACTTCTGAAGGTAATACTGTTGTACTGGTGGTAGTGGATCGTTTCTCTAAGTCTGCACACTTCATTCCATTACCTAAACTCCCTTCTGCCAAGGAAACTGCTGATCTTATTCTTCAGAATGTTGTAAGACTCCGTGGAATACCAGTAGACATTGTTTCTGATCGAGGTCCCCAGTTTATGTCTCGTTACTGGAAAGCTTTCTGGTCCCTGTTTGGCTCTTCTGTCAGTCTCTCCTCAGGTTTCCACCCTCAGTCGAATGGCCAAACAGAACGGATAAATCAGGAGTTCGAGAAGTACCTTCGCTGCTTCACATCTCATCAGCCATCCTCCTGGAGTCGTTTCTTACTATGGGCAGAGCTGGCACACAACACCTTACGAAGCTCCTCCACAGGTCTGTCTCCATTTAAGTGTCAATTTGGATTTGAGCCACCATTGTTTTTCAGCCAAGAGATAGAGGTTGGAGTCCCTAATGCTGAGAGATTCGTTGAGCGCTGCAGAAGGACATGGAAAAGGGCTCATGCAGCCTTGAAGAGTGCTTCCACCCGCTACAAGAGGTATGCAGACAAGAGAAGGAGGGCAACTCCACACTTCAGAATCGGACAAAGAGTCTGGCTCTCAGCTAAGGACTTGCCGCTAAAGGTTGAATCCAAGAAACTTGCCCCAAGATTTGTTGGCCCATTCAAAATCACCAGACGGATTAACCCGGTTACATACCAGCTTGCCCTACCAAGATCTTTAAGAGTAAGACCTACTTTTCATGTGTCCCATTTGAAACCTGTATTAACCTCTCCTTTGTCTCCCCCAGTCCCCACCCCTCCTGCCCCTCGCATTATAGAAGGTGGTCCCACGTACACCGTGAAAAGGTTGCTTGATTCAAGACGCCGCGGCCGTGGCTTTCACTACCTAGTTGACTGGCAAGGTTATGGGCCTGAGGAACGTACCTGGGTGCCAGCACGACACATCTTAGACCCAAACCTGATCAAGACGTTCCATCACTTACATCCTGACCGTCCTGGGCCGTCGGGAGTCGGCCGTAAAGGGGGAGGCCCTGTCACACTACGGTCTGTCCAGCAGAGGGAAACCAAGAGCACGAGATCTTCATAATTCACTGCTCATTATTGGTTCAATGATATCACCTGTACCTAGCTTGTTAGAGCGTTAACAGGTGTATATTTAAAGACTTGCATTTGCTTGTACCTTTGCTCAGTCTTGAAGTTTTCTTGCCTAGCCTATGCTTTTGTTTATACCCATTTGATTCAATCTAAAAGACGTTTGCTCAGACCCTTTTGACCAGCTTCTCTGGTAAACCTTTTTATGTTTTTGGACACTTTTGCTTGCATCATCCAGTGTGGATTTGTATCTTGCCCTACCTAGCTCTGATGCTAGTTCTTTTGTGTTAGCTCAAGAAGAATAAGTAAAGACTTTCAGTTTGTTCCCTTCTAAACCTGCCTCTTGTGATTATCTGCCAATTGGGTCCACACTGCCCCAATAGAACAGTGGTTAGAACCTTGGGTTATCCAGCAACACACTCTGGGTTCAAATCCGGACCTGACATACTGAGCTTTTTTCACTGTTAAAGACTTGGATTCCCATCCTAAACATGGACACAGTTTCCAAAATTAAGTTGGACGTTTGATGGAGTATTTCTGTGCCAAAAATACTCCTTCCGGTTTCTCACAAGTTTCGGAAAGTTTTTTTTCGAGTATGGGTCTGTGTGACATCAAATGGGGCGGAATTTCCTTATCCGGGTCCTAAGGGCACTTCTCCCGGAAGGGCACACGCGCACCCGTACCCATAGACCAGAGCGAGAGAGCGAAAGCAGTACACCCATCAAAGCGCTTTGCCCGGCTGCGCTGCAGTCACAGAACTTCACGACAACAATGTCACCAAAGATGTGTGTTTTTGGTTGTCAGGGCAAGACAACCCCGCACAGCTTCCCAAAGAACCCAGCGTTAATGGGACAGTGGATGGAGTTTGTTTTTCCGGAGCAGCAACGGAGTTGTGCAAGTGTTTGTTTGTTCCCTGAATTTCGTGACGATGGTTTATAAACAAGGTACAGTTCAACTCCGGATTTGTAGCTCGTCTAATGCTGAGAGATGGAGCGGTCCCAGCGATTAAGGTTCACGGTCGTGCGTTGGAAGCAGGCGGTGAGTAAAAATGCTTCAAATGTCTTTGTGTTGTCGACTCGCTCATTTAAATGCGCTACTATTCCATTGTTTTTCTATGTAAATACGCTTGCTACTGCTAACATTAAATCACATATAATAGTCCATAAACCAAATGATATCCTCATAAACCACAAGGAAACACACAAATGTTGTATAACTCGCGCATGACAAGCTGCTAAGCAAGTATTTAAGTTACAGTTACAGTACATACCATTGAGACGTCCTGCTGTAGTCATCGTTACTTCTTCTCCTGTTCAATTTCAGCCTCTAGATCTGATTCTGGATCATATGCAGACTGCCCTGCTCTCGGTTACGGAGGCACTGAGATAGGCAAGAGCAGCTTCCAAATCCACAGTACTTATCTTTCTGGATTTGTCTGCTGCTTTTGACACAGTTAACCACCAGATCCTCCTGTCAACTCTCATGAAGATGGGCATCTCAGGAACTGCTCTCCAGTGGCTCAAGTCTTACCTCTCAGGTAGGTCCTTTAGGGTATCATGGAGAGGTGAAGTGTCTAAGTCACATCATCTAGCCACTGGAGTTCCACAGGGCTCAGTGCTTGGACCACTTCTCTTCTCCATCTACATGTCATCACTTGGGTCTGTCATTTAGAAACATGGCTTTTCCTATCACTGCTATGCCGACGACACTCAACTCTACTTCTCATTTGAACCAGATGATCCCACGGTTGGTGTTCATATCGCTGCCTGCCTAACAGACATTTCTGCCTGGATGAAGGAACATCACCTGCAACTCAACCTTGCAAAGACCGAACTGCTTGTGGTCTCAGCCAACCCAACACTTCATCACAATCTCTCCATTCAGCTAGGATCTTCAATCATTACTCCGTCCAGGACAGCCAGGAACCTTGGAGTTGTGATTGATGATCAGCTAAAATTCACTGACCACATCACTGCAACATCCCGGTCCTGCAGATTTGCGTTATACAACATTAGGAAGATTAGACCCTTCCTATCAGAGCAGGCCACACAACTCTTGGTCCAAGCTCTTGTACTCTCCAGACTGGACTACTGTAATGCTCTTCTAGCGGGCCTTCCGGCATGCACTGTCAAACCCTTGCAACTGATACAGAATGCAGCGGCGAGGGTGATCTTTAACGAGCCGAAGAGAGCGCACGTCACGCCTCTCTTCATCAATCTCCACTGGCTGCCAATAGCCGCTCGCATCAAATCAAGGCACTGGTACTCGCCTTCAAAGCAACCACTGGCTCTGCACCAATATACCTAAACTCGCCTGTTCAGACTTACACACACTCCAGGAGCTTACGTTCTGTCAGTGAACGACGCCTTGTGGTGCCATACCAAAGAGGCATGAAATCACTCTCACGGACCTTTTCCTGGACCGCCCCCACCTGGTGGAATGACCTGCCTATCTCAATTCGAGCAGCCGAGTCTGTAGCCATTTTCAAAAAACATCTAAAGACACATCTCTTCCAGCAGCACCTGACCAATCAAGATTAGCACTTATCACTCTATTCATTTTCTGTCTAATTTATATAAAATAAAATAAAAAGTTCTGTCCTGTGTGTTCTGTGCTAGATTAACTGAGACTTGTTACAGCACTTGCATACTGTTGCCCTTGACTGTTCTAGTTGCTTCTATTGCTCTCATTTGTAAGTCGCTTCGGATAAAAGCGTCTGCTGAATGACTAAATGTAAATATGTATGGCTAAATCTGATTGATCTCCATGGTTTATTTAGGATAACATTTTTCTCCACGTTTAAGGATGTCGCAGCTTTCAGACGCGTTCAATGCAATAGTTGCGCTCGCTCGTGACTCTTTAGCTCTGCCCACACGATACGCCTCGCTTTTTTCGAAAAGACTCGGTACAGCCTATCTTTCTTTTATAAATATAATAAAAAAGACTTTTCGGAGATATGAAGGATGCAATACTACTCTATAGGTACTCAAGATTGACATGAGATTGACTAAAACTGAGTGTTTCATCCCCACTTTAATCAAAATCTGAAAAGTAACTTCCGGTCTGGAGTGGCGTCCTTTTCCGATGACGTCAGTTTGACGGCTTGGCTTTGAATATCCTTAACCACTCCCCTCCAACCGTTAGTCCGCTATGAGCCTTAACAACCACTCGGAAAACCTTCACAATCACACAGCAGGGCTATTGCTAATATTCTACACTCGTGACAATGAGGTTTGCACAGGCAGGCACTGTTTAAAATCTAGCTCAAGTAATACAAATGTACATGTAATGTAATTAGTACACGCCGCAATTAAATCATAAGGACCTCACGGTTACAGACACAATTAAACATTGAAAAAGGTGTTACATTTGTTTAACAGTCAGGTTAATTATAGCATTGGTCTTACTCAGGAATCGGGTCTTCATTAGCTCGTCTCTCAAATGCTCTGACATAAGATACCGTATTATGTCATATTAATGCCATGCCATCTTCCTAATTTAATCAGTCGCTGGACAATTTACATTCATTAAACATACAATTCCACTGAGCACGTCACACGCAGCCCCGGATGCGTCTCGACACGACAGATGCTGCCATACTTATCAGACGCTCTGAGTTTTTTGACAGGTGTCACCCCAGCGCTCACCTGTCAGACTGTCTGTCTAAAGCAAATTTGCCATCAGCAAAGTAATGAAAGCCTCGTGAAGTTAATGTTTAAAGATAGATTACATTTTCCACCGCCACCATTCGTAATGCGTCAGGTGAAAAGAAGAATGTAGTGTTGATGAGAAAGTGTGATGCTCACACATTTGAACACATGCCTGTGTGTGTGTGTGTGTGTGTGTGTGTGTGTGTGTGTGTGTGTGTGCGTGTGTGTGTGTGTGTGTGTGTGTGTGTGTGTGTGATACAGCAGCACCTCCTTGCATACGTTTTGACTCAATCGCATTTGTGAGGCATGTGAAGCGTGACTGGTGAACATAGACACGGGGGTGAGAGTGTTGTTCCAGGGAGCCATTGCTTGTTAAAACTGAAAGAAAGAGAAACAATTCCCCCGTGTGTAGGAGAACTGACTGCTTTCACAGGATCTCACTGCTGCAACACTGCACACATTTTGGTTTTGGTAAACATGTTGGATGGCAGTGACTAAGTGGTTAGTGGTTAGACATCTGAATGGGCCTGCCATTTAATCTTTCTTAAACCCTGACCTCATCGTGCTATTGATGCCTCTTGACCTCATCTCCAAGGGTCGCAAACTGGAGCTGACCTTGCACTCTGACCCCTCGCTCTCCCAGCAGAATGATAATTGCATCAGTCATTTCATTGCCAATACACAATTCAAAATGTCGTCTGGTATGAATGTAAATGTATTCTAAAATATGAAATTATTGAAAACATGATGTGTACATTATGGGTGAATTTCACACCAAAATAAAATGTGAATATAGAGGAAAATTAAGCCTATTTATTATTATTTATGTGATTATTGTATTTTTATTGTTTTGCATGATATTTTAATTGCATTGCAGGGAATTGCAAAAATAAGTAAATTAATAATAATAATATTGCCTACAGCAATGCCACCAAAAATCATGAAATCTTATTTTTATGGAATATTGCTGTCACGGTTATGGACTCTTATTTTGTTTCTCATAGTTCCTGTTTCCCTGCTCTGTTTAGTTTCCTTGGTTTCTGATCAAGTCCCTTGTTTGTTTCTCTGGTCACTTATAATTATAATCTGTGTCTTATTTAGTCCATTGTTATCTCCTGCGTATACTGTATACTCCCTCAATCTCAATTCCCTCGTCAAGTTTTTCTTGTTTGAGCTGCACAGCACATTTATCAGCTCGGAGTAATAATAGAAACCACAGCGCGAGCTCACGACAGGTTTACTTGCTAGCCGATCTCGATCACACAAAACCGTTACACAGTGCTAGGAGATCCAGTGAGGAAGCGTTTGAATTTGCTGCAAAATTAATAACACCGCTACTGCGAGATCTAGTAGGAATGCATTTAGGGGTGTGGTCCTGGTCAACACAATCTCCTGAACTCCAAACTGAATGTCAGAATGGGAAAGAAAGGTGATTTAAGCAATTTTGAGCGTGGCATGGTTGTTGGTGCCAGACGGGCCGGTCTGAGTATTTCACAATCTGCCCGCACAAAAATTTCTCCATCCCTTTATGACCACCATGTACCCATCCTCTGATGGCTACTTCCAGCAGGATAATGCACCATGTCACAAAGCTCGAATCATTTCAAATTGGTTTCTTGAACATGACAATGAGTTCACTGTACTAAAATGGCCCCACAGTCACCAGATCTCAACCCAATAGAGCATCTTTGGGATGTGGTGGAACGGGAGCTTCGTGCCCTGGATGTGCATCCCACAAATCTCCATCAACTGCAAGATGCTATCCTATCAATATGGGCCAACATTTCTAATGCTTTCAGCACCTTGTTGAATCAATGCCACGTAGAATTAAGGCAGTTCTGAAGGCGAAAGGGGGTCAAACACAGTATTAGTATGGTGTTCCTAATAATCCTTTAGGTGAGTGTAGTACAGTTAACTGTAACCATGGTATTGTGGCAGAAGTAGTGGCAGAATGTTTTTTACGTTATTTATCTCATACCTTTTAAGAGTGAGATTAAAGCACTTTCAAGTGCTTCACACTTTTTCCAGCACTTCAAACCTCTAAATATTATACAATTTTAATCTTATTTTTAAGTTTAAAGGTAAAGGAAAACTAACACTTTGGAAAACAAGCACTTTTATAAAAAAAAAAAAAAAAAAGACATGAAATTACCACTATATCCGGTAGATGGCAGCAGAGGAGCACTGATTGACTTATTAGTCATTTCCACTCCCTTTTCCTAATATATGGGAAAAAAGTAGTAGAACAGTACATTTAACAGGAGTAGAATATTTTCATTTTCCCTATAAAAATGTGTTACTGTTGGTAATATGTTAATTTCTTCTGCATATCAATTCAAGCTCAGTGCTTCACTGTTACATTTCCAACAAACAAACATGTAATATTAGTAACATGTAATTATTAGTAGTTTTATGATTAATTTTCCCTTAATCAGGTGCTGGCGCCACCATCTGTAGAACTTAGTGTCACCGGTGGCACTGCTCTCAAATGTTAGTCCTGAAATTTAGCCTAGAAATCTAGACGCACCTTAGCGGCAGTAAATGTAATTTGCAGCCAGGGTCGTCTAGCAACTCTCTGTTGGCTTGCAAGCTTGAAAAACCAAACTCTGGTCAGGCCGATCACATCGTGAATAGAGTCGGTGGGCGGGCTTAACATAATGCTGCTGCTGGCGAACAGTGGTCTTCCGAATCGACTTTGGCCGCGACTCTGGAAGACTTGAGTTTTCTTTGAGAAAAGAACAAAGAACGACACTGAAACTGTGTTCAGAGTTTTGACGACCAGATACGGCAAAAGTTTAATCTATCAAGTTGCTCTGGTTGGTTGCAGAGGGAATTTGAAAGACAACCGTTTATCCCGCCCCTCGGATCGAGCCCTGCCAATGGTGTGTTCCCAGACCCAACATCTTGATGTGGGTCTGGCTTGTCAGGCTACCTGAAATTATTATTTGACACATATGGAGCCTGGAAGATCAGGATGAAAAGCATTCAAAAAATCCATTTGTCTACATATTCAGCGCAGCTTATTACAGTACATTACCTTTAAGCAATGATGATTGTGAAAGAACCAAACTACAGTACAGTGCGCGTGTGGATGATCTGTAAGAATGTGTGTATGTATGTTTGAACTGAAGCATCTTTGTGAAACAAAGCGCCCTCAGCCTCTGGGGGTTTGACAGCAGGAGAGAATCTTATAAGACACTTCAAAGATTCTTCTCACTGGTCACTTACTGAGAATAAGACGGATCAAACGTTGCTCGGTAGAAATGAGAAAGAGAGAGAGAGCATTGCAGAAGAATCCTTTATAGGATGTGCAACTCCCCAGGGGTTTCCTCTTCTGTTGCAGATGACCCCCAGCGGGCAAACAGTGTGCACGTGTATGCCATGTGCGCCTGTGCATCGGTTTGTGTGCTGCACATTTCAAAGAGGTTGTGTGGCTCTCTGGTCTTCTCTGGTGTGGACCATTACCTTTGATGGCTGATTCTTATCCACTGAGTGGCCAAGCATCCTCTGAACTCCCAGTCTTTAGTTTAGTGCAGTGGACATGTGAAATAAATGTAATATGTCTCAGGGATTTCAGGCAGCTTTGTTTCTGTCTCGGACAGTATCTTCCTTGTCACCATCTTGAGTAGTATCGTCAATCATAGTCCACCTCCCCCTCCCCAACCTAATTGCGCCTTTCTATTCACCCCCTTACATCAATCTTTTCTTTCTTCCCCCGTCCTCCATGTTTTCCCTTGTCTTCATCATTGATAATCTGCCAGCATGACTGTTAAAAGACACTTTGGCAAAGTGCCATGCAGTCATTACAGAAATGTGACCAGAAACGGACCGTATGAGATGTTTTTTAGAACTGTTAAAAAAACAATTTCTCAGTTATTTGAGCTTCCGGGAAAAAAAAAAAACAGTATAGCTGTTGTTGGAAGGAACGGCACATCCTTCATCCTTCCTTTTTCTTTTGGCACATCCTTCGTTTTCTTTTTATAAAAGGGAAAAATAAGGTGCTTACAGAAAGGGAAATGAGGATGAATTTTGGAGGATTCAAAAGCACAAATGTAAACGTGTAATTTTGTAAAAGCACTTGCATAAATTTCTCTGTTGAAACGTATTGTTTGAGCGGTAAAGCTGTTTCAATAATATTGCGGTTGTTTTAGGGATTATGGTGTTTAGTTGTCATACAGACAAATTTGCACACAGAATAAAACTCCACACAGAAAAGGTTAGTAAGCAATTCTTCCACTCTGAAATCATGTTAAAGCATGTTGTATATGTCTTCATGTGAAAGAGTGAGTATTTTAAAGATTATGGATTGGCCCCATTAACTTCCATTGTATGTGTAACTCCCTTTTTAAAGGGCACATAACACACACAGTTTCTGTCTTATGTGAATCGTGAGTACCTACACTCTAAAAGATGCTGGGTTACAAACAACCCAAGTTGGGTTGAAAATGGACAAACCCAGTGATTGGGTTGTTTTAATCCAGTGAATGGGTTGTTTTAACCCAGCGGTTGGGTTGTTTTAACCCAGTGAATGGGTTGTTTTAACCCAGCGTTTGGGCTGTTTTAACCCAGTGAATGGGTTGTTTTAACCCAGTGAATGGGTTGTTTTAACCCAGCAGTTGGGTTGTTTCAACCCAGTAAATGGGTTGTTTTAACCCAGTGATTGGGTTGTTTTAACCCAGTGATTGGTTTTTTTTAACCCAGCGATTGGGCTGTTTTAACCCAGTGAATGGGTTGTTTTAGCCCAGTGGTTGGGTTGTTTTAACTCAGCGGTTGGGTTGTTTTAACCCAGCGATTGGGCTGTTTTAACCCAGTGAATGGGTTGTTTTAACCCAGCAGTTGGGTTGTTTTAACCCAGTGATTGGGTTTTATTAACCCAATGACTGGGCTGTTTATAACCCAGTGAATATGGTTGTTTTAACCCAGGGAATGGGTTGTTTTAACCCAGCGGTTGGGCTGTTTTAACCCAGTGAATGGGTTGTTTTAACCTAGCGAATGGGTTGTTTTAACCCAGTGAATGGATTTTTTTAACCCTGCGGTTGGGCTGTTTTAACCCAGTGAATGGGTTGTTTTAACCCAGCAGTTGGGTTGTTTTAAACCAGTGAATGGGTTGTTTTAACCCAGTGATTGGGTTGTTTTAACCCAACGACTGGGCTGTTTTAACCCAGTGAATATGGTTGTTTTAACACAGGGAATGGGTTGTTTTAACCCAGCGATTGGGTTATTTTAACCCAGTGAATGGGTTGTTTTAACCCAGCCGTTGGGCTGTTTTAACCCAGCAGTTGGGTTGTTTTAACCTAGTGAATGGGTTGTTTTAACCCAGCGACTGGGCTGTTTTAACCCAGTGAATGGGTTGTTTTAACCCAGTGATTGGGCTGTTTTAACCCAGTGAATGGGTTGTTTTAGCCCAGCGGTTGGGCTGTTTTAACCCAGCGATTGGGCTGTTTTAACCCAGTGAATGGGTTGTTTTAGCCCAGCAGTTGGGCTGTTTTAACCCAGCGAATGGGTTGTTTTAACCCAGTGAATGGGTTTTTTAACCCAGCAATTGGGCTGTTTTAACCCAGTGAATGGGTTGTTTTAGCCCAGCGGTTGGGCTGTTTTAACCCAGCGATTGGGCTGTTTTAACCCAGTGAATGGGTTGTTTTAACCCAGGGGTTAGGTGAAATGTTTGCCCAACCTGCTGGGTAGTTTTATTTAACTCAAGCATTGTTTAAAAATGACTGTTGCTTGCTTGAAATGAACCCAACGCATGTTGATGTGTGTGCTCTTGCTCTCGTGCGCTCATGTGGGAGAAGTGCCCATACAAGGAATGACGTTATACAGGGCCATACTCTAAATAAACGTGCCGAAACGTATTCGAATCCTGAAAGAGTGTATTTGGCACAGAAATACTCTGTCATACGTCCAACTTTTTGAAGCCTTGGCTATGTTTAGCATGAGAATCAACTCTTAAAACAGTGTAAATAAGTCAGAATGCATTAAATAGCATTAGACATCCCCTTTAAGAAAATGAGGGATAAGTAGACTTTTTTTTTTGTTCTAATCAACGTTGTGCCACAAATACTTCATTTAAAGTGGGCATGAAACGAAAGTCTTTTCTTCCCTTTTGTGACGTACAGTATCTGAGTGAAACTGCTTCTCAAACAAGATAAATGTAGGGCGGGACTTGTTTTTGTCCTTGGAGAATTGATTGGATGTTTGTGATTTGGTGGATCTCATGTGAGTGACAGGTTGCCCCGCCCTCGCGCCAGTAAACACATCATCAGAAGAAGAGATGTCGCTGCAAGAAGGAAGGGAAGGTATTTTGATTTAAAGATTACGAGCGCATATAAAAAAAAAAAGTCAATTTAGATTTCACTGGGACTTTAAATATTCTACCATTATTGTAGTTTTATGAGTCATTCCAGTAAAGCCAAGCTGACTCTGGCTCTGTGAATGTAGATAAATAACGGTCTGTGGAACATTTGGGGAACTGCCCCTGTTGTTTTCTAGTGTGCATGGCCTTGTAAGGTGGGATACTGTGGCAAGCCAGGCCAGTAAAGTGTCTCCCCCCTGCTGTGAGAGGCAGGAGGAATGAATCCCTCCTCTGCCCAGAGCAGATGTTTCCGCTGCATTAACAGATTTAGACACACCTGCTGCCTTCAGCTTCAGTTCAAATTAAGGTGAGACCGGTCTGCATGAGTTTAAGATCTCCTGAAGTTCCTCACTGCTGTCTGGAGACTGCTTAGGATGAGATCTATTTCTGTATGACTAACAGGATGTGTTTCAGCTGCGCCCGCCGCGCTGAGGCACGTGGACTCATCACATCATTCTGTAGAGCAGAATCAGAAAATGGTTATTCCCAGAATAGTGCTGGGATTTTTGCTTATGTGTGTTTTCTGCCTTGTTTTATGAGTGTGGAGATTATAGTGTACTGCAGTTTGTGCAACTGGAGCAAAATCTGTTATTTATAGCTATTGAATCAATAATATCAAACTGCTGCAGTCTTATTATAAATGATTATGACCGGTGTTGAGTAGTGGAGGACTGTGAAAAAATGTCTTCTTACCCATAATATCAGCCAATTTGCATGTCCCTATTCATCCCTATTACATTTTAATAGATTATAGAATTGGAATACATTTAATTCTTCCCTAGTTTTTATCTTAATGAGTTTCCTTTTGTTTTGTTTTTTATGTATTTCTGAGAAAATATTATTTAAAGTATAGTTTGAAATAGTGGTCAATTATAATATCACTGCATATATATATATATATATATGTGTGTGTGTGTGTGAGGAAAATAAGTATTTGAACACCCTGCTATTTTGCAAGTTCTCCCACTTAGAAATCATGGAGGGGTCTGAAATTGTCATCGTAGGTGCATGTCCACTGTGAGAGACATAATCTAAAAAAAAAATCCAGAAATCACAATGTATGATTTTTTAAACTATTTATTTGTATGATACAGCTGCAAATAAGTATTTGAACACCTGTCTATCAGCTAGAATTCTGACCCTCAAAGACCTGTTAGTCTGCCTTTAAAATGTCCACCTCCACTCCATTTATTATCCTAAATTAGATGCACCTGTTTGAGGTCGTTAGCTGCATAAAGACACCTGTCCACCCCATACAATCAGTAAGAATCCAACTACTAACATGGCCAAGACAAAAGAGCTGTCCAAAGACACTAGAGACAAAATTGTACACCTCCACAAGGCTGGAAAGGGCTACGGGGAAATTGCCAAGCAGCTTGGTGAAAAAAGGTCCACTGTTGGAGCAATCATTAGAAAATGGAAGAAGATAAACATGACTGGCAATTAGATTAGATTAGATTCAAATTTATTGTCATTACACAAGTACAGGTACAAGGCAACGAAATGCAGTTTAGGTCTAACCAGAAGTGCAAAAGCAGCAAGTGCAGGATATACAATGGTTGCATAAGTGCAGGATATACAATGGATGAACAAGTGCAGGACAAGGATATGTACTGAATATAAATATATATATAGAGATGGTTGTTACTATAAACAGGATTTACAGATATAGGTATACAATGATATGTTAGGCTAAGATGAGGAATAGCAGTGGATTAAGGTAGTGCAATAAAGTATGGACAGAAGCTATCCGAAAAAAAGTGTAAAGTGCAGTGGAAAGTTAGCCTGACGTCGTCATACTCAATTCTAGTCAGAATTTGAGTCTGATACTGCTCCGTTGGGCTGTGATTATGGGGCGTGTTTAAACCGAACCAGGAAAGACCTCAATTGGATAGACCTACAACCAATCAGAGCAACGGAGCGACGCATAACGTTAGTTGTCAAATGTCAACAGAACTCAACTGCACTGTGTTGCCAAGTCCGCGGGTTGAAGCGACCCCAATTATGTGATATACAGACACAGAAATGCGAAGTTTAGCAGCCCTGCCAAAATAACACATATTTTAAACGCCAAATGCCATTTTTCCCAGAGAAAAATGAAATCATGCATGGCACGGAAGGTTCCCCTGCTTAAACCAGCACATGTCAAGGCCCGTCTTAAGTTTGCCAATGACCATTCGGATGATCCAGAGGAGTCATGGGAGAAAGTCATGTGGTCAGAAGAGACCAAAATAGAACTTTTTGGTCATAATTCCACTAAACGTGTTTGGAGGAAGAAGAATGATGAGTACCATCCCAAGAACACCATCCCTACTGTGAAGCATGGGGGTGGTAGCATCATGCTTTGGGGGTGTTTTTCTGCACATGGGACAGGGCGACTGCACTGTATTAAGGAGAGGATGACCGGGGCCATGTATTGCGAGATTTTGGGGAACAACCTCCTTCCCTCAGTTAGAGCATTGAAGATGGGTCGAGGCTGGGTCTTCCAACATGACAATGACCCGAAGCACACAGCCAGGATAACCAAGGAGTGGCTCTGTAAGAAGCATATCAAGGTTCTGGCGTGGCCAAGCCAGTCTCCAGACCTAAACCCAATAGAGAATCTTTGGAGGGAGCTCAAACTCCGTGTTTCTCAGCGACAGGCCAGAAACCTGACTGATCTAGAGAAGATCTGTGTGGAGGAGTGGGCCAAAATCCCTCCTGCAGTGTGTGCAAACCTGCTGAAAAACTACAGGAAACGTTTGACCTCTGTAATTGCAAACAAAGGCTACTGTACCAAATATTAACATTGATTTTCTCAGGTGTTCAAATACTTATTTGCAGCTGTATCATACAAATAAATAGTTAAAAAATCATACATTGTGATTTCTGGATTTCTTTTTTTTAGATTATGTCTCTCACAGTGGACATGCACCTACGATGACAATTTCAGACCCCTCCATGATTTCTAAGTGGGAGAACTTGCAAAATAGCAGGGTGTTCAAATACTTATTTTCCTCACTGTATATATATATATATGTGCTGTTATAATATTTTACCATTATTTCATACCATACGTTAAATAATATATAAATATTTTAATTATGTAATATTATAATATAACATATATCAATGTAAATATTATAACAGGATGACCTTGTGCGCGAGGAAGGACAGAAGTAAAACATATTATAAAATTCAGCCTTGGTTTTTGCCAGCACTGTTACATGCCTGATTCTGTTATATAAAACGATCATGTGTAACATTATGATCACCTTCCTAATATTGTGTTGATCTCCCTTTTGCTGCCAAAACAGCCCTGACCTGTCGAGGCATGGACTCCACTAGACCCCTGAAGGTGTGCTGTGGTATCTGGGACTAAGATGTTAGCAGCAGATCCTTTAAGTCCTGTGAGTTACGAGGTGGGGCCTCCATGGATTGGACTTGTTTGTTCAGCACATCCCACAGATGCTCGACTGGATTGAGATCTGGAGAATTTGGAGGCCAAGTCAACACCTCAAACTCATTATTGAACCATTTTTGCTTTGTAGCGGCGCATTATCTCCTGAAAGAGCCACAGCCACCAGGGGATACCATTTCCATGAAAGGGTGTTCATGGTCTGCAACAATGCTTAGGTAGGTGGAACGTGTCAAAGTAACATCCACATGGATGGCAGGACCCGAGGTTTCTCAGCAGAACATTGCCCACAGCATCACTGCCTCCGCCGGCTTGCCTTCTTCCCATAGTGCACCTGGTGCCATGTGTTCCCCATGAAAGCGACGCACACACACCCGGCCATCCGCGTGATGTAAAAGAAAACGTGATTCGTCAGACCAGGCCCTTCTTCCATTGCTCCGTGGTCCAGTTCTGATGCTCACGTGCCACTGTTGGTGCTTTCGGCGGTGGACAGGGGTCAGTATGGGCACCCTGACTGGTCTGCGGCTATGCCGCCCCATACGCAACAAACTGAGATGCTCTGTGTATTCTGACACCTTTCTATCAGAACCAGCATTAACTTCTTGAGCAATTTGAGCTCCAGTAGCTCGTCTGATTGATTGGACCACACGGGCCAGCCTTCGCTCCACACGTGCATCAATGAGCCTTGGCCGCCCATGACCCTGTGGCCGGTTCTCCACTGTTCCTTCCTTGGAGCACTTTTGATAGAGACTGACCACTGCAGACCGGGAACACCCCACAAGAGCTGCAGTTTTGGAGATGCTCTGACCCAGTCGTCTAACCATCACAATTTGGCCCTTGTCAAACTCGCTCAAATCCTTACACTTGCCCATTTTCCTGCTTCTAACACACCAACTTTGAGGACAACATGTTCACTTGCTGCCTAATATATCCCACCCACTAACAGGTGCCGTGATGAAGAGATCTTCAGTGTTATTCACTTTACCTGGTTATAATGTAATGCCTGATCGGTGTGTATATGTTATATACACACACCGATATATAACATAATATACATATGTTAGGGTTAGGGGGACAGAATAGACAGTGTGCTGTGTATTTGTATTCAAATAATTATGGAAAGTGTTTACACACACACAAGTTAGGCCAATTTATTTTTATTCCTGATTTTTAGACCCAAATGGCACTGTTTACCAAAGATGCACACGACACGTCTCTATACTGATAACAAACAAATAAGCCTTAGCCCAACAAGGATATAAAAAGAGATCCCCATCGTCCAGCGGCTGAGATCTGGTGATGTGCACAAGAGGGGGTTCTGTCACTTTAAAATGCCCTGACGTCATTCTGATGCAGAACTGAGGATGACCTCGTGCGCGAGGAAGGAGAGAAATCAAACGTATTATATCGTATATATAATTCAGCCTTGGTTTTTGGCAGCACTGCGGCCGTCACCACGCCGGGGTCCGTCAGTGGTGTGTCCAGCAGAGCTGTCTCGCAGAGGAATGCAGCAGGGATGCTGAGAGGCCGGCGCGTGGAATGCGCGCGCGCGTTGTCACAGCGACAGAGCAGCTTGGATACAGAGCGTCACAGAGAGCGTGAACGCGCACAAGAGAGAGAGAGAGATCTGGGCAATCAAAATCCTCACAGCATCTCTCCCTTTGCACTAGCTCCCGGGATCACGGGGAAACGACAGCGGAGCCGCTGAGCACCACGACCGCCTTCGGTAACCGGAATCAGACGCTCGAGATGCCGATTGATTGAACTCGAGACTTCGCTGCCAAAGTCAGCGGGTTAGATCGGCGTTTGTTACCGGAAAATATCACGTCAA
This sequence comes from Romanogobio albipinnatus, assembly GCA_023566225.1. NCBI lineage: Eukaryota > Metazoa > Chordata > Actinopteri > Cypriniformes > Gobionidae > Romanogobio > Romanogobio albipinnatus. The sequence goes on along the minus strand of CM042239.1, from coordinate 10,609,141 downwards.
AAAGAAAGAGAGTCTTGATTAGACACACGGAGGGAAAAACATGTCATAGAAGTGAATTCGTGCTTGTTTCCTCTTTTTCTGCGCTATGGTCTCTGAGTGACGTTTCTCGAGCAAGCTTTTCAACGGACAAATCCAACGAGACTTCAGACGTTCCGTTGCTCGAGCGGCGCGCGTGCACAAGTCCTCACTTTTGAAACCGTTTTATGTCGGGGTGTTGTCGGGAGAAACCGTGAAACATCTGCTGCTGTTCTCGGACAACGGAGAGTCTTGTGGTTTATTCCGAGCTGATGGAATTGCGCTGACCGAGGACTGAGAAAACAGGGAAATACCCACAGATCCCCAGCGCTCGCAGACCTCGGGGTTGTGCACGCGCTCATTCCCAGACAGGTAAAGGTATTTCTTTGCATAATATATTCAAACTCTTTCTGCTCTTTGTTAGGCTGCTTTATGGCCAGCTGGAGAGCGCATCAAATGTTTAAAGGAATAGCATGAGCACTTTCTGCGGTTTAAACTGTGTGGTGCTGCAACCTGTTCTGAATCCTCCGAAATGCAGCGCGACGGGCGCTTCTTCCAATTGGGGCATAACGGGCACGCGCGGATGCTGCTGTCGCGTGCATGGTTGTGTGTGCCGGGATATAAACGTGCATATTGACCCATTTTAATACGCATTAATCATGATTTAATGTTTTCTCTCCTTTTTTGGCCAAAATTCATTGTTATGCCTATCCCCATTCCCCACAGTTCTGTCAGAAACCAGGCACTGTTGTCACACATTTATGTCTCAAACTTTGATATAATATTTCCAAACTTAAATAAGCAAAGATATTTGTAACACCATCAAAAATATATGGACTTATTGGCCACAAATTTGTAGTCAAATATACTCATTATGTTCATAGTATCTAAACATGTGTATGCCATCATCAGATTAAAAACAGCAAACAGCATCTATCTATCTATCTATCTATCTATCTATCTATCTATCTATCTATCTATCTATCTATCTATCTATCTATCTATCTATCTATCTATCTATCTATCTATCTATCTATCTATCTATCATTCTATCTATCATTCTATCTATCTATCTATCTATCTGTCTATCTATCTATCATCCATCCATCCATCCATCCATCCATCCATCCATCCATCCATCCATCCATCCATCTATCATCCATCCATCCATCCATCCATCCATCCATCCATCCATCCATCCATCCATCCATCCATCCATCCATCCATCCATCCATCCATCGCCTAATCTATCTATCTATCTATCTATCTATCTATCTATCTATCTATCTATCTATCTATCTATCTATCTATCTATCTATCTATCTATCTATCTATCTATCTATCTATCTATCTATCATCCATCCATCCATCCATCCACATCTATCTATCATCCATCCATCCATCCATCCATCCATCCATCCATCCATCCATCCATCCATCCATCCATCCATCCATCCATCCATCCATCACCTAATCTATCTATCTATCTATCTATCTATCTATCTATCTATCTATCTATCTATCTATCTATCTATCTATCTATCTATCTATCTATCCATCCATCCATCCATCCATCCATCCATCCATCCATCCATCCATCCATCCATCCATCCATCCATCCATCCATCCATCCATCCATCCATCCATCCATCCATCCATCCATCCATCCATCCATCCATCCATCCATCCATCCATCCATCCATCCATCCATCCATATTTGTACACAGACACACATATTTTACTGTTACTGAGGGAGGATGTGATCTTGTATATGCCATCCCATCTAGTCCATGTATAACTTGTTAAATTGATGGAGTTACAACACCGCCCCGTCTCCCCTACACCTATTTGAAATATCACTGATATATTGTCTAATTTCTTTTCTTATATTTGAAAGTGCTTTGACGTCATAAAGCATGAAAATGAGATTATCAAAGAATCACTCAGGTCCCCAGCATCCGTCTCTGTCCTCCTGCAACACACACACACACTCTCTCACACGGGGAACATAAACCTATCACCGTATATCAAAGACAAGTAATCGCTGGTTCACTGATGTGCCGAACATCTGATGGGAGGAGAGGTCGAAGCAAGAGCAGCAGTTACCACACACACACACACACACACACACACACACACACACACACACAGTCTGAAAGAATGGGCCACATTTATATGCTATCCTAGTATGGCCATTCCAAACCTAGTGGATAGCAGAATTGAGAAGAGACAGAAGCGCTCTGTTCTTTTAGCAGGGAATGCTGAGCTCTCGCTCTTTCTCTCTGGCCCCAATCGCAGATATGGGGCTCACTGTGTCATTTGGGATCAGTGTAATGGATGGGAGCAACTGTGTGACTGTCCTTGTGTTGGGCTGATTGGCTACTGTAGATGTTCATTTTCCCACTTGTGTAGCTCATACCGAACACCAGCCATTTGTGCTCATTGATATAATGTCATAATTACATTGTTATGACTTTCCACTAGATGTTGGAACACGGATGTGGAGATTTGCTCCCGTTCATAGCCTCAGTGAAGCACTGATGTTGGGCAGGGGTTCCCATTCATCCTAAAGGTCTTTAGGGTTCAAGTTGAGCTTCGTACAGGCCAAAACATCGTTTAAATTGTGTTATGTAGCTTGACGCTAATTGTAGCTCTAATGCACCTGTTGCGTTCTACACTGTAAAATCGAACGAGTTATACTTATGATTGCATTCAAAAACAATTAAAGTGAAATAGGAATAGTATGCTTAGTTCACTCACACAAGAGTTCTAGTAACTAAAAAAAACTGTAGAGAGTACTTGATCTTTTACTTTAGATTTACTCTTGACTTAGTATAGCTATATTGTTGTCATTGTAGTGTTTTGATGCTGAATGTTGAAGTGTGTGTGACTCGAGCATGATCAACTGCATTGTTACAAATGTAGAAGGATTATATCAACCCAACTGATTGAAGTTTCACAAGGTGTTTATGACGTAAGTTTTAGCAATACAATTGTAAATTATCATTCTACGACATAAAGGGAAGTATTACATTGGTTACTTTTAAAAGGTGACCTAATTTCTGACTACATCATTAACTATAGTTAATATTTCAGTCAGAAGTTAGGTTTTAAAAGCAACCTATTTATTACATATTCCATTGAAACCAACTAACTGTGATTTCTTGTTGCATCTAGGGTTGGGTGCCTTTCACATTTTTACCGGTATCGGTACCGGTACCCAACGGTACCTTTTTCGGTACTTTAGGGATGTTTACATCAATAACTGTAGAGAACCTGCAAGTCATTTATAGAAGTGTTATTGACATTATGCCAGAGATGCCCTGGGGCCCGTTCTTCGTACCTCGCTAACTCAGTTAGCCGGATTTGATTGTTGACGATTTGGCATGATCTTGGATTGTTTGGTTCTTCGACGCTCATCCTGGACTTGCTGTCATAGCAACAGGTCCGTTAGCTTAAACCTGCTCGCGAGCGGCTTATTTCATGTAAACAGGATTAGATTGCATCTTGAGGTGATACTTAAAATCTGTCCCAGCCACTGCTACTTTATTACAAGAGTTAATTACTGAACCAGGGGCAATAATAATCATTTTAAATAATAATAATAATATACAAATTTTAAATTGTATATGAGAATGTATATAATATTATAATGTTGTGTATAATACTATAGACACAGCCACTTGATTGAGCGATTTATTTGTGATGGAATAATTACTTTATAATTTTATTGGAGGTTTGCACACATGTTGTACAGTTAATCTGAGCCGTGCATTAATTTAAGTGATGACGGATATTATGGGATGGCTTGATGCAGCGCAGGAGATGCAGAGAATTTGATCTTGACCCTTAAGAAACTTTATTACTGTCACGTTACAAATCTGCTTCAAATTGAATTACAACATTGAAATAAAAATGTAAAGGGTGTACAAATACTGTATAAAATCGAAAATATAAATAATTGGTAATCATGTAAAAAAAAAACATTTATCATTGATCTATTATAACTTTTATGTTGGTTTGGTCGTTTAGCCAGGGGGGGGGGGGGGGTTGTGTAATTTGTCAAGTTTTTTGCCAGGTGGCTTTTTTAATTATATGATGTCATTACGTTGCTCTCTTGATGCCAGCCAATCGCTGCATTGCTGATCATGGTTTCGAGTATCGATGCATCTGCCCTCTTCAGGGAAAACAAGAACGCGCAGTGATCTTAGATCATTTAATCCAGATATTTAAATCCAATCCGCAAATTCGTTTGAAGAACCAAATTAGCCAGACATCAATTATCATGATTAAAAGACCTGGGATCTGTCAAATCATCTCAGATGTATTAAGCGAGGTACGAAGAACGGGCCCCTGGTCTCCGTCTACCATTGTCTGTGATGTTTGTACTGTAATATTTACTAGTAAATAGTTGCTACTAGGTACTTAATTTAATTAATAAAAACAACCACATTATTATTTTTTCTTTTTAATTTAATTTCTATGAAAAGATTTCCCACAAATGATGTGTTGTGTATTTTCTGGTAATCCAATGAAGACATAAGACATTCATTTAATTTATCTTTTAATTTAATTAAACTTTGTTTGTCAAACAAAGTGCTGCACAACTGAGCTTTATACGGTTAAAATTAAAACATGAAGACAATTGAAATTTACTACTTAAAAATACAATTTTGATAATGTATTATTATTACATTAGTGTTAGTATTATTATTACACTGAGACGTGTCTAAATTCTACTGTACAACAGTAATATATGTGTCAAGTTAAACTTTGTCAAGACTTTTGAGTTTCTGTGTGTTTATGACATGACGGTAGTTTTTCTCAAATGAAACGGTCAAATGCTCATAAAGTGACTCTCAGTCGCTCTGGAGATGACGTTCCTGCGTTCATGTCCTCATATGAGATGGCAGAGATGGAAACATGCGACCGTCACACGCGATTCTGTGTGTGTGTGTGTGTGTGTGAGGTAAACCGCGCGTCTACGGCATTCATTCGCACAGAGACACGTATTTAAATAGTCTTTTAGCGGTTTAATATTCACAGTCACTCGTCTATATCACCAGATGCGTTCTCAGGTACCGCAATTTGGTACCGATTGATTTAATGTGAATAGTACCAACGTAATTCGGTCCGTGCCCTTAAAAGTACTGAGTTTGGGACCCAACCCTTCTTGCATCGTTGCATCAATAGAAAGAGAATTACAATATTATGAACACTGAGTTTTTGGTTTTTTTTTGCTTGACAAAATGTCACTCAAACCAATCAATTAATCTTATCTTGGGTTTTTCAAGGCATAGTATGTGAATAGTACAGATTACTAGATTTTTACAATTAAGTTAAGACATTAAGTAAAGTTAACTCAAAAGTGTTAGTTAGAATCACTGTTGGATTTTACAGTGCATAATCTAATTTGTTAAAAATGTGTTGTGCACTCTGGAGTCCCTCAGGGATCAATTTTGGGCCCCTTGCTTTTTAACATTGATATTTTTCCACTTGGTCAGCTTTTGAGATCTCTTGGTCTAAAATGTAATTTTTATGCAGACGATACTCAGATCTACACACACTTAAAACCTAATGAAATTGTGCCTGTTGGTTTTTCTTTCTAAATGTATTTCTAAGATTAAAGACTGTGGGTGTGTCTTAACAGTGAAAAGACCGAGATTGTGCTCATTGGTTCACCCCACCATTTACGTAAAGCTGGGTCGGTTACCTTAACTGTTGATGGTCCAATTATGGAGTTTCAAACAAAATTGAAGAATTTGGGGGTGATAACATTTCAGCCACATGTTCAAAATACAGTTTTTTTTTCATCAATATTGCCAGATTACGTCCAATGCGTTCTTTTTTTGTTGCTGAGAGGTTGATTAACACTTTTGTGTTTACTGTATTGATTATTCTAATGCCTTGTTGGCTGGGGTGTCAAAAGCTACACTAAACAAATTGCAGGTAGTTAAAAATTTGGCTGCTAGAAACCTTACTAGAACTAGGATAAGAGATCACATTACTCATATTTTGGAGTCTTTGCATTGGCTCCCGGTTAGGTTTTGGGTCGATTTTAAAGTTCTGATGCTTACTTACCAGACTTTACATAGGTTGGCACCTCCATATTTGTCTGAGCTTTTAATTCCCTATACTCCTATGCGTGACCTTCGTTCATCTGAAACTGGCCTTTTAACTGTTCCCATAACTTGTTTAAGACTGATGGGTGATGGGGCTTTTTCTTCATTAGCTCCACAACTGGAATTCCTTACCGATTGAGATAAGGCAAGCTGAATCTCTTAGCATTTATAAATCTCGCCTTAAAACTCATTTTTTTTAGGGTAGCTTTTAATTTAATAGTTTCCTGAAAAAATGTCAGCCTCTTATCAGAAGTGGAAAACTTTAGTCAAAAACGTAAATTTACACACAAACTGACCCAGCTCAACTGTCACAGAATTGAACGCACAGGATTGTGGGATATCAAAAGCAGCGAGGGATACATCTATGCTGCCTTCAAAACTCAGATGATGGTATCTCAGGAGACAGGAAGAGAAGCTGACATTAGATTCGGACGTGCCTTGATGCCTTCTTGAAATGTGTCCTCCGAAGGCAGCATTTCGGACGCAGCCAACACTAGTGGGAACGTGATAATATGTCGTGTCCATGAGATATTAATTAGTGGGATAAATATATGTCGTGGCCACACGATGTGAAGTCCTGGCCTTGAGGGAACAACATATTTCTCTTGTGGCCACGACTTCTTTATGTTGAGGGAACAACTTCTCATGGCCACGAGTTAAATGCATAAACAACCTGTGCGACCATAGCAACCTGGAATTATATGTTTTAATATTTTTGTTGATAATAACTCTACAAGTTATTCCACACCAGACTCTGTCTTTGTGCTCATTGTCATGCTGGAACATTGTTGTTCCCCAAACAAATTGAAAGCGCACAATTGTCAAGAATGTCACTGTATTCTTGTTGTGTGTGTGTGTGTTAGCAGCAGCAGCACCAGACAGCATGTCTTGTTTATTCATGCAGAAGCAGCGGATCAATGAGCACTAATTGATTTCAATGAACTGATTAAAGACAGGGAGGCAGGAGGCCACATCGTTGGAGGATATATGAGCATGTGTGCATGTGTTTTATTTGTGTGATGTCTTGCTGGAGTATAGACTTCTGTGATCTCACAAGATGGAGAGACCAAGCATATGGGTGTAGATATGTGTGTGTGTGTGTGTGCTGGTCTCGTACCCTGTAACAGATGGGCTGAACTGAGCCAGATAGGGAGTTGGACACCAGGCTCTTGGATCTCCATGTGTTCATCTGATAGTTACTGATTTCTGTGTAGTCTAATACTAGGACTGAATACGCCGTGTTTACCTCAGCATTCGTTGGCTTTGCCTGGAATCTATTCATTCAGAGCACCTCCTCGGATTCGTTTATGCTCGGATGGGAATGTGAGATGTATGTGTGTGTGTTGTATTGTCATGGTTGAATGAAGCTGTGGGATAAAAGGTAGTGCTGTCAAAAGGTCAGATTTGATGGTTTCTCCTGGTTCTTGTCATTTCTATCTGCTTTTGTTGTGTGTGTGTGTGTGTGTGTGTGTGTGTGTGTGGGGTGGTGGTGGTGGTGGGGGGGGGGGCTTACGTTTACAGAACCTATCCAGGTGTTTAGTGGTCTTGGATCAGAGCTGTGTGATGTTCAGATGTAAGGGATCGAGATTGAGGGGGGGGGGGGGGGGGGTTTCTCTCACAAACACACACACACACACACACACACACACACACACACACACACACACACACACACACACACACACACACACACACACGCACGCATCCTGGATTCTCTCTGGTCATGCATCTCAGAGCTTTAAGTCAATGCTGGCCATCATGTCACCACTCGGCAGCCATTTTAATGAGATCTGTGTCCTCACGAGGGTGTGATGGTCCTCCTGTCTCCTCCGGTTTGTGTTTCCCTCCCTCCCCCTCCAATAGATTGTTCTATTCTTTTTGTTCACAGCACCTCACTTATCTCTTTCTCATAGGCTCTCGTTTTAAGGTTAGAGGAAGGTCAAATGCTCAAAAGAATAACATTCACACACACGGCTCTCATGGTGTGTGAAGTATACTCACACATCTGTGTTATAAAACAGACCAGTGAAGAGGGCCAAGCGGATTAAGGACATGAATGAAACCATTGGACACACACATAGACTTACACACACTCGCATTCACATCCCTCAGTGTGTGAGCCACCTGTTGGGATGTAGGACTTAAAGGTGTAGCAGCTTGCCAAAATGATACCTTTCCAAGCAGGTTTTCTGTGCTTCCTGCAGAATTCTGTTCTATAAAAAAATACACAAGAAGTTTGGGTTATATTTTTGTATTCAATGTTTTTAAAAGAAGTATCTTCTGCTCATCAACGCTGCATTTATTAATACTGTGAAATATTATTACAATTTAAAATAACTGTTTTCTATTTAAATAACTGAATATATTTAAAAGTGCAATTTATTTCTGTGATCAAAGCTGAATGTTCAGCATCATTCCTCCAGTCTTCAGTGTCACATGATCCTTCAGAAATCATTCTGGTATGAGGATTTGCTGCTCAAGAAACATTTATGGGATACATTCTTTTAGAATTATTTGATAAATAGAAAGTTCAAAAGTGTCTTTACCTTTATATATACAGTATATATACAGTATATATATATATATATATATATATATATATATATATATATATATATATATATATATATATATATATATACATATATATATATATATATATATATATATATATATATATATATATATATATATATATATATATTAGGGGTGGCACGGTTCACAAAACCCACGGTTCGGTTCGTATCACGGTTTTAGGGTCACGGTTTTCGGTTCTGTACGGTTCTTGTTGTTGTTTTTTTTAATCGTTAACACTCCGGAAATTTACTTCAGCATATGGTATATAGCTTAATCATCCACAATTTAGGATACAGTATTACAAATTGTTATATCAAGTTGTTTCCTAACTGGCTGTCTACCGAGTCCGACACATTGGCGTAACATTTTTCATGTTAATCATATCAATTTTGATCAGAACAATGCACTGTGGCTTTAATTCAGCTGACCTGATTAACACATTTCACCATGAAGTGTCACAATCACCATATGACATCCAGCGCTGTGAAAAAATAACATAAAATACACGAAAACAACACTGCCAGAAGTTTTTGCCCAAACTTCAAAGGCATGTTTAAATTATTAGAACTAGAAGCATATCTTAACTTTTAAATGTTACATTTATCATGTGAACTACTTATATACAACATATGCATGTGTGTATGAGACAGAGGGGAACACGGTCGCATTTGCAGCAGATATGTTGCCCATCGTAAATCAAAGCATGAGACAGACAGGGGTCGGAGAAGAACACCGGAAAATGTGACAGAATGGACAATATTCGTCTGTATTTGCAATACACGAGCCGCGGTTCAGCTGCGCGACTCGCGAGACAAACACTGCCAGTTTGTTTATGCGCAACGGGCACGCGCGGCGCGGCTCACGCTCTCCGCACTGCATCTGCCCTACTATATGATGCTAGCGCATCCTCCAACTCCGGGCAGCCTTCCTTATCTCTCCCACTTTCATTTCTACATGTGACGTGACCTGCAGCACTCCACTTTTACTTTACTGTATGTCCACACAAACCTCTTATTTTGCACGAAAAGGACACCCACTGTCTGAGGTAACATACGGGCACGAGGATACATTGCGCATGCGCGAACTGTGCGACGCACACACTCCGAACCGAGACACACGCCACCCCTAATATATATTAATATATATTAATTAATATATATTAATGTATGTATGATTGAATGCATATTAATTTAAATAAATTTAATTTTAATTAATATAATTTATTAAATATATATATTTTTTGTTGTTGTTTAAAATAGAGATCACTATTCTCCCATGATTCCGAATAGACAACTAAACAATAACATGTAATGTACTAGAGTGTGAAAAATGTTAATTGCTGCAGTCTATTAAAAAATAACCGGACTGAATGAGAGGAGGCGGGTGCGTGTCAACTCGCTGTCGGTTGGAGAGCACCGCTGGTATCGATACTGTAGAAAATGAGTATCGTATCGTTTCAGATATTTCAGTATCGATACATATCGAAATATCGATATTTTTGACAACACTACACTGCGCTAATAAACACTACTTATTAGGCATTACATGGAGGCAAGATGGAAAGGAAATGCCATTGATACTTTTCTAAAGACAGTCGTTCCCGTTTTTTTAAATATGGTTTTAATGATAATTCAAATATGAAACGTTAATACTAACAGTTGAGAAGTTTATCATGATTTATCGCCAAACCAGTTCTAAATTTATATTAGAGATGACATCTCTTATATTATATCTACCGCCCACCTCGTCTCCCATAGTCACCCTACAAATAGCTTACTTTTAGCTGTTTCTGCATTGGGATAGAAGTACTGTATTTTGACAGAAAAAAATACACACTTCACCTTTAACTCCGAGTTTATTGTGGCATATTTGTCAGCTCCCAGAGTGCGTTTTACGGGACGGATAAGCCCACAATACAAGCAGCCGGAGCAGATCCCAGGTTTCCAGGGCATGACGCTGTGAAATTCATTCAGTGTTAATAAGAAGCATCTAAAAATATGAACACAGTTGGTGATGGTGTTAGGTGACTTTTCTTGTTTTCTTGTTTTCTTATCTGCTGTTCGTTAATTCTATCCATCCGTCTACTGGAAATCATTGCAGGTTGAACACAGGTGTCTCTGAAGTATCGATAGAGAAATGTCTTCGATCTGCATTGATATTCAGTTTAGTCTCCGGCATGCATCACGTGACCAGCGCAGCAAGGTCACTGCTCATCTATGGCCTGATTTCCTCTTCCTGCTGTTGAGGGGATTTGAGTAAATCCGCATTGCACGATGACGCTCAGCTAGATTAGTATATTTATTATGTAAGACACGCACATACACTCACACAGACACTTTATATCTGTAATCATATTCCGTCAAATTTCAGGGATATAAATAGAAGCATTTGTTACTAGTCTATCCTCGGATGGAGTTTATGCAATGCCTTCACCATCCGAGCTGCGGGATGAAATGCATTGAGTGGGCTAGTACACCATTTCCTTCCTGTTTTGTTAACATACGGACACACAGACAGAATGAGACTATTAAGCCAAATGGCTGCTCTTATGGCAAGTGGGTCCTGGCCACTCCTGTTAACACTGAATTCTGGGAAACAGATGTATTTTGAATGTTGATGTCAATCTGCTTGCATCAATGTGATGGTCAACATAATATCAAGATCCAGCCATTTCATTTACAATAACCCCCTTTTCTTGACTTCTCTCTCCCTGTCCCGATCCGGGTGTTTGTTCAGATAGTGGTGTGTTTATATGTGTGTGTTTTACTGTCTGCTCCGGGTGCCTGGGTCTGTCTGTGCCCTTGTCTGAAAGTTAATGTATAATGGGCGTTAGACAGCACACAGTAAGTGCTAACATCATAATGGCTAGCGATATGACAACCGAACATCACAGGCAGGTTGCAATAATGAAACGCTCAACATTTACATTTATGCATTTACATTTATGCATTTGGCAGACGCTTTTATCCAAAGCGACTTACATTGCATTCAAGGTACACATTTTTTTACATTTTTGTCAGTTCTTGCTTTCCCTGGGAATCGAACCCATGACCTTGGCGTTGCTAGCGCCACGCTCTACTGTTCAGAGCGTGTGCATGAGGGGCTTTCGCACTGGAGGAATGTTTCTATAGTTCCTATAACTATTGGCGGAAATACACGTTTTGTTCGTACAGCAGGAAATGGGGCCTTTTAGAGTAGGGTCTAACCCGGCACAATAGGAACTCCAGTGACGTAAGTGCACGTTGATTGGCCGAACACGTGCCATACAAAACACCCGCCATTTTTAAAAAGCTGTGTAAACACATACTTATGCTAATGTTAACGGCATTTACCTGTTGCCTTTGTCTGCAGCTTTTGTGTTTTTTTCTCTTGTGTTCTTTTCTTAAGCACCGCAAGTTATATGAGATAACTTTACACATTTAACTTTATACATTTACGCCATTGGCGAACATTTCAGGCTTTCCGTGTTTTCAGTGTTATAAGGGGGCGCTATTACACATCTTCTGAAAGAGTGCAGATCTCCTGATCAAAACACAGACGAAAAAGAAGCAGAAACATTGTATCATATGTCATATGTAAGCAGGGGGCATTCCAGAAAGCAGGTTATGTGCCATACCTGGGATAACCTCAACTTTCATAGGGCCCTATGAAATCCGTTTTATTTTTTCCCAAATTCCGTTTTATTTTTTCTCAAATTCCTTTTTTTCCGTTTTAATTTTTGGTAGTTCAGTTTTTTTTACCCTTAACTGTTATTTTAGTCATAAAAAGAGTGTGTTTTTAATGTTAATATAATAGAACATAAAATAGGAATGACCTTAAATTTATTGAGGTAACAAACATCACATTTACTTTTCAGGACAAATACCGCATGCTGCAACATAACACTCCACTCTAAATACTTCAAGTCACAACAAAATATTAGTGCTGTGAATTGATAATTAATCACATTTTTTCTGTAATTAATCATGATTAATTGCAATTAAAAACATTGTGGAGTTTTTAATATTTTGATATTGTAATAATTTCAGTTACTCTCCAAATTAATTTAGAAACAACTTGAAGACCGCATATTTTAAATGTGTTGTAATAGCATTTTTATGAATGAAGGCCAGTATCACTGATATTAATGTCTATATGAAACATTAATGACGTTACATTACAGTATAACTGAAAGCTGCCAATTTCAACATTTATTAGGCTTTAAAAAAATAACTTAATTTAATCGAACTTAAAAAAAATCTTTACAAAAACCCATTATAATAAATGTTATATTTACCTGTGGCCTTCCCTGTCATACATAGTCTACACAGAAATTGAATAAAGTTATCAACACCTTTCTTAACAGCATAAATAATAAGTGAAATATAGATGAATCATCATTAAAGCTACAATCTTCTCTGGTCACGTTGTTCTTTGAACATTAATGACAGACATTATCAGTGCTACTGTCACTTTAAGATCGATCTACCTCTGCTGAACATGACGCAGATCAGGCGCGCTGTCCCGCGCATCTCATTTCCTCTCAAGTTCATTTAAGACATTATTTTCCATACAGTACATTAAAGTGCATTAAAAACAAGATTAAAAGCAAAATACAGCAAGCACTCCCCGCGAGGGAGCTGCTCGGCACTGAGGGCTTAGCGTTGAGTTTCTTAACTTTTTCACCGATTACATACATGGATGAAAGCAGAGCGGTGGAGAGCCGCTTCGCCATACTTTCATTGTTTTGAAGGGGGAGCTGAAATGACGGGAGGGGTTGTGTCGCCCAGATTTGCTTCCCCCGGTCTGTATTTTCCCCAGACATACGTTCTTCTCCCACACAAAACCGCATTTCATTCCAAATATGTAAAATTCCGGGAAATTCCGCGTTAACAAGAGATTCCGCGTTAATATGCCAATTCCGCGATTCCGTGATCGCGGAAATCATAGGGCCCTACTTTCAGGGTATGTAAGGAGCCATAGCAGCTCATGTTCCAGGGTTAGTTTGATTAAAAGGTATTCAGATGCGTGTTATATAATTAGTTACATTAATATAACTAAATGTGTTATATAGTTACAGTTATAATATACAATATTATATATTAATTCTAATTTTATTGTCATCTCACACATGGATCTGCATTCAATTAATTAGCATCAACAAACAATATAGGGCAAACATACCTATTGAGCTCAAGTACCCATTACCCATTTAATAAAAAAAATCTTTATCATCCTACTTGATGTCTTAACCAATTGATGTGTTTGTAACTATATACCTTCTGTAATTTCAAGCTAATCAGTTCATTGCACAGTGAGATATATTCATGTGTTCACACTGAGATATGGGTATTCATGTGTTCACACTGTCTGGCGGCCATTTTGAAAGCTGTCTGAAAACTTTCACCTAAAGAGGAGCCCCTTAAATGTGCATTTTTTAGATGTTTAAGCCTTTATTTTCAATCAGTATAACTTCTTACTGCAAAATTAAGAGATTAATGTTTAGACTTTTGTATATTATAACCTGGAACCTGGATGTGGGAATTAATTACAGTTAGATCCAAAAGATAGTTTTAGCAACACAGCGCAGATGCTACAGAACAGTGTTAGCTTACTAGCTGCATAAGACTGTGTGCTACACTAATATATCACTTCACAGGCATTACTGGCTTGCACTTTTAAATCCATTATATTATAAATGTGCAGTTTATTGATGTTCTGTGGTTTTACGCTGCTTTATTTTTTAAAGACTTAATATTTTCAATAATAGCTGTTCATATTAAAATATGTATTGAGCTTAATACATGACCTAGATTATTTATTTAGCAAAATTGTCCTTTTAAATGTAATTTAATAATATGTATTAATTAAAAAAGGTTTGCTGTTCCAATAAAGCTCAGTGTGCTCACTTTAAGCTCATATACTTTAAACGTCTATGGAAATACTTCATAAACAGACTTTAAATATTAACTCATGGTTGTCACTTCAAGTTAATCTTTATAAAATTATAAAATAAACAAGAATTTCCCCAAAACACATGTTGTGAGTTTAATGGCAACAGGGGTGTGAAGGGTACAGACATGTCCCCATTAAGCACAGCCAGACCTTTTGCATTTAATGAGGTATATCTTAATTGAAATGCTTTTGTCATTTAAAATAAAATAAAATATTATTGTGTGAGAGATTCATATTTTATTTTAACATAACTTACCCAATACCCTGTGTACTAAAATGTCTCAATGTAGACGGTGGTGAGCTTAATAGGTATGTTTACCCTAATCCTTATTCTGAGTGAATAAAGATTACTTATTAAACGAAAAGATTGAAAAAATGATTGCACAACCATCAAACAGGAGGCGATGTGCTTTAAGTAGTTTAAGTTGCTGTGTTTACTCTGGTTTGTCTGAACTCGCATTTTTGGATCCAGCATACCTCGAGTAAGCAAGGTTTGGGTTAATCAACCGAGAGTTCAGGGTATATGTGACGGTAAGTTAACCATGCTTTCTGGAATACCCCCCAGATGTATTTGGATTAATAAATTAAAAAAAATAGGCCTAGTTATTGTTTTTGTTGTTTTGATCCATGAAATCTCCTGAACGAGTACAAGAATCTCTTGATCAAAACACAGGCGAAGAAGAAGCAGAAACGAGCGATCTCTTATAAGCAGATGCATATGAAAAATAATGCGATCATCAGCAATAAACAGCATATAAATCAAAACTGCATATAAATGTTACTGAATGAAATGTCGACCCAGAACGAGCTCTAGGACTGTGAAGCTTTGGGGTGTTGATGGACTCCATCTACTCCATCTGTGTTTGTGTCTGGATGTAGTCTTCGACAAAAACTAAATGTAGCTTTTTTCATGAAACGTACCCATATTCAAATGTTGATAAAAATATTATGCATGAAGCTAGAATAAATCGGACGGTCTGTTCTTTCTTTTGATATATTGCATGTTCAGATATTCATACAACGAGATATTCTGTGGGCCATGAAACTTGTGAAAATGGTGGTGACTGGCATATTTCATGTTTACGTTCATTTAAAAGACATAACCGACTATGTTTACGATGATACTCTACAAGACAGGCATTGTGACATAATTTTATGTGAATATTTGCACGCTGTGAGACAAAATAGATTTATCTTAAGTGAATGCGCTTAAGCTAGTGTTGCTGCGCCGCGCGGGAACCAAACTGAGATACATGGGCACTTTCTCGTCTATGTGCGCTTGAATATTTAAATAGGCAAGGCTTTTCAAATGCGAAAATTATCAACTTTGGTGAAGATGCAGTGCTGGCCTGAGCAGGCAAGTGACAGTTCCGTCAACTGCCCCGGGCCATTGTGTAGTCCTTATTTTCGAGCCATGTATGCATGTATTTCAGTTCCATTTCATTCTTTTAGCTGCCCCGCTCTTTTCCCCCTCTCTTCCTCTACGTCTAGAGGCATTTCCACTCATGACTGTGTGTCTCTGGCTGGCTGGTTATGTAGGTTAAGGAGGGTGACAGAGGCATGAGGACTGAGCGCTGCAGTGCTGCACTTTAGGAGGATGATGTGATTCTAGAACCTCTCTCTCGCTCTTCATTTCTCTCCCCTTTCCTTACCCCCCCCCCCCCTCTCTCTCTCACTTACTTCTTTAGAGCCCTGCTAGTCCAAATACTCCTCTGCAGTGCAGAGTTGGGCACTTGACCTGTGTCAATATTAGAGCACAGCAGCTGGTCCTGGATCAGTGCAGCAGGTGTATTGGTTGAACCTAAAGTGAAAGAAGAGAGGGTTGAGAATGGAGCAGCTAATCAAGGATCTGCACTCAAGCCCAGATGCACTATGTACTCTTTCTGAAAGTACGCTTTTATCCCCCCATTTCTCTCTCTCTCTCTCTCTCTCTCTCTCTCTCTCTCTCTCTCTCTCTCTCTCTCTCTCTCTCTCTCTCTCTCTCTCTCGCTCTAGTGCTCTGTTTCAGACTCTAATACAGTATGTGGCTATTCTTTTTGGCTATTCTTTTTGGTCTTGTCAAGTCAGCTTCATTTCTACAGCACTTTATTCAATACAGATTGTTTCAAAGCAGCTTTACAGTGATAACAGGAAAATTATGTATTGCTGTTGATTCTGATCCGTTGTAAAGATTGTTAATTATTAAATTAGTTAATTTAATAAAGCAGTTCTGCTAAAAATAATGCCATCGTCCAGCATCAGATCAATAATCTTTTTGAATATTACTATCGAATATCTTGACAATGTCTGGTCAAGAACATTGACCGTCGTATTTCATGCTAAGATCAAAATTTTTCGTTTTGCCATTAAGAGTTTGTGCAATTGCAAAAACAATGATTGAAATAGTCACTTAGTAACATAGTATTTGTTGCATTGCATTTATGCGGATTATAGTAAAATTATATTGCTTCACAGTGATAAAAACACAAAAAGCATTTTAAAATTATGGGGGATTCAATACTGTGATACATATTATATGAAATAGGGGTGTAACGGTACACGTATTCGTACCGAACCATTCGGTCATCTCTTCCTAGTCAAAGAATAAACATGAATGAACATCTGAAGGTATGTTGAGGATACATCACAACTGAAACATATGTTGTCATGTAATCGCTCAATCTGTTTCAATGGCGGTAAGATAACAGCTTGTAAACAATGTCACGCACATTTACCTCAGGCAGTCATTCAGTGTCCACAGCTGTTAGTTCACCAGATAAATCAACTCTTTCACTAAACATATGCCCTATATTAGCCTATATATTCATTATATTCTACTGAACCTGTTAGTGATGATGTCTTGATTATTTCATGTGTGTGTTTAAATAAATCTGTCATGAAAATGATAGCCACTGTGTATAAATAATTATATTTCAACAACGAACTGGAGTAAAAACATAATTTTATAATTAGATTCAGAACTTAATGGAAAATTAATGTGAAGTTTGCATACAATGTGTCATTTGAGTGATGATTATTATATCTAAAAATACATAGCAACTGAATTTAGGCTAATAGTTTGGGCTCTGTCCTTGAATGTTAAAGTAATGTGCAAGTAAGGGCTCCCTATAGTTTACAGCAATATCTTTAAAGGAACACGCCGACTTTTTGAGACATTAGCTTATTCACCGTACCCCCCAGAGTTAGATAAGTCCATACATACCATTCTCATCTCCGTGCGTGCCATAACTCTGTCTGACGCACCCACTGCTAGCCTAGCTTAGCACAAAGACTGGAGGTAAACAGCTCCTAGCCATATCAGTCTAGAAAATCACAACTTCTCATTTTCTTAATACATTTTTAGTTATAATTGAATTAATTTAAGGACAGACACGATTTGTCCACTTAACCACTGTTTAATAACAAAAAATAAAATGCTATTTTATGTTTAGTTTTCTCTCCCCTGCTGTACTGAACCGTGACTTCAAAACCGAGGTATGTACCGAACGTCAGTTTTGTGTATCGTTACACTCCTAATATGTAATATTAAATCATGTAAAATATTATAAAATAATACGTAATAATAAAAAGGTTATTATAAAATATAAATATTTTAAAAGGCACTAAACATTTTTTTATTTTGATATAGGGTGAAATATTTCTCGGCCATAAGAACGAGATGAGAGAATAGTGAAGGATCGCCAGTGTGTTTTTTGTTTTTGTTCCTTCTTTTTACTGCCACAATCAATGGTGAAAAAATCCACACTGAGCCAAGACACCCAGGGAAGGATTCCGAGAGGAAATAGGAGGGAGGGAATTAGGTGAGCTCAAATCTCCAATAATAAAAAAAAAAGCATGACACGGTTTTCTTGGCCGATTCTGCTTGTCGAGTTGTTCGTCTCTTCCTCCTTTTTTAAGCGCTGGGCGTTGTGTTTGGTGCGCTGCCATTTTTCACGGGAAACAGTGGCTTTTTCAAGATTCATTAATCAGAAGGCTCTTTCTTTCCCTCAAGGCTGAATCAATCATTCAGAAAAAGAGAACAGAAAGCGGAAAAAGATGGGCGGATACGGTGGGTGCTTGTATAGATGAGTTGGCATCATGTTAAAGGTTCCCATAGTCACTTCACTCCACGGAGTTCAGTTGTAAGTATAGTGTGTTAATTGCAATGTCAGTAGATACTGAATTCAGTAAATATTACAACAGCCATTTGTCTGAGTCGTGCCCTCGCCGTTTGCTTTGACACACAAAGCTCTGGTGCTTATGTAGATAATTCAAGTTTGAATCTAGCATGCAGTGTTTCCTAATCGCCCTAATCACCTTATGGAAGATGTTTTCTTTATTTTCTATAGACAATGTGCAAAACCCTAGAGAGTTGTGGGTGGTAACCACAGCATTTCTATGCTTTTGTTTTGTTAAGATATTCTGGTTTTTAATATATTGTTCGCTGGTAGAGTAGGGTAGTCTGGGCAGTTTCTGGGTGGTAGTTTATTGACCCACCCCCCAGTTTCTATGATATTCTGTCCTCCCCTAAATATCTATGGAATTCTGTTTAATGACATGAGAAATTTGCCTTGATCTTTTGACACGAAAGAGGTCTTTGTACCATTAAAACATCCTGCAAGGTTAATAGCTTAAAACATCCTCCTCATTATAAACAAATCATTCATTTAATCAAGCAACAAAAACAGCTCGTTTTGATATTGCGGGATCTGTGACGTCACACGGTCAAATACATTTGCATATGACCGCCTCCAGAGAAAGACATCAACCAATAGTTATACATCTTTTCTTCATAGGCCCCGCCCACTGGCGTATCGCGATGTGAATGAACTGATCTACTTTTGATAAATGTATACAAAATTCTGCGTTATACAATTATGCGCAATACAAGTACTATTTAACCCGAATGAGTGAGAGGAGCGTGTTTGTGTCACTTCGCCGTTGGAAATAAGAGCGAGAACGCGCAGCTGATGTTATTGCCTGTGCTGCTGGCATCGGTAAGACATGAGACGGCCGATTCCGATCCCTGGCCGGTCGATCGCCGCATCTCTAAACAAATATCCCATGTCATGAAACCATGTTATTGTCTATGAGGTGGAAATGTAAATGTGATTACTTCTGGGGGGGGAAAGCACATCATCATTAGCAAACACTACTCTTAAAAAGGGCATAAAAGCCTTCCCCCCAAAAAAGCCATTTACCCACGCTAGAATAATGGCCACCTGGCAGTTAGTTGAGGTGCATCAGATATTGCAGCTTGTTCTGCCAGCACCACCAATTTCAGAGCGGCAGTCATTTGGGACAAAGCGTGCTGCATCGGAGACATAGACACGTTAACACCTAGCTGGGCAGCGGAGGATGTAAATGTCACTCACTGACAGGCTCATGGGAAAGGCACATAACATGTTGCAGCTTTTTTGTTCACAGCACATGGGCATAAACCCAATGAAGTGGGATGTCACTTGTGCAATCCCATAGCTAGTTAAAACACCAGAGACGAGCGGGTGATACGAGATTAAAAATGACCTTCCTCAATTTCCAACTCCAGGGAAGCAGGGGAGGGTAGAAATGCAAGTCAGCGGGATTCTCCCATTTTCCTACCTTTTTCAAGGATGAGACTGATCCCTTGCAAATCATACCTCTCATCTAGGGAAAGAGGAATCACAAGATCTCGTTCTCTTTTTCCAGCCACTTTTAATTGTTTGCTTAAATGTTCTTTTAATTAAAGGGATAGTTCACCCAAAAATGAAAATTCTGTCATTAATTACTCACCCTCATGTCCTTCCAAACCTGTGATGGTGCGTTCACACCAGACACGAATGAAGCGAATAAATCTCGCTATTCACGCGTAGTTGGAAGCTTGAACATTTTGAGTTTACTCATTTCATTCGCATATGACATTCACTTCACAACAGACGCGAATTCGCGTCATGGGAGGGGCTTCTGCCAGCCGGCTCGCCTTGTTGCGAAATGGCTGACATGGATTGTTTTAAAATATGGCGAATAGGCTCAATTTGTCGGCTTTAACTAGCTTGTAGTCTCAATAGGGTGAATTCAGTGGTGATTGGGAAAAAGTGTCCCAATCCCCCTGAAATCACCCAATGTACAGCTCAAATTGAGTAAAGAGCGGTTTTTTTACAACTTATCAGATTGACCGACCTCCTCGCTCACTTTCTTCCAAGCAAGATCCTTTTTATTCCTGTTTCTATAAAGTATGTACAGCTCCGGGGTATCCACTGTGCGGATATCCACCAAAGTTTAGGGGTGTAATTTCCCAGTCGATTAGTCGATTATTAGTCGCTACGTTCTGGCTCGACCAAAATTCTGATTGGTCGTTTTTTTTCTGCGTTCATTTCATGACAGTACAGATCCACTTTTGCGGCACGACTGAAGCGGGGTGTTGTGACGCTTCCCCTCATGTGTATGTTGATGGGCGTTCCTCAAGTTTACCCCTATGGGCGTGCGCAAGTCTCTCGCTGTTCCTTTGTTTTCCATTCCCCGCTGGTTCAAACGCACGCCCATCAACATACACCTGAGGGGAAGCGTAACAACACCACGCTTCAGTCGTGCCGCAAAAGTGGATCTGTACTGTCGGTTTTGCCGCATTCATTTCATCAGGTGGAGAGCACTAATTGCTAATGGGGGTGTTTTCAGAGCAGCCCTGTTTCACAGCTAACAGTTTGTCTTCAGAACACCCCCCTTGTTTCCACTTCTTTTGGATTAGCCCAACCTACTGGAGAAGAGAGACAGATTGAAATACCGGTAGGCTAGTTTGCTGTATATTATTTATTAAATTGTGAGAGCGTTTTTTCCGCTCTTGATATGGCTTGTTTAATAAATATTCCTTTTTTATTAAAGTGGACGTGCCTTTTGTGTTTAAGAGTAAAAGCTTTAAGTTAATAGTCTATTCGTGTCTCAGCCGCGAAGCTGAGCTGAAATGATAGTCTGTCAGTTATTATAATACATATGACAAAAACAATTGTCTAAATTATGTTGTATATTCCTCAAAAGTTCTTGTGATGATATCACTAGTTGACAACATAGTACTATATTTTGTGAAATCATAGGCTATGATATTGTGCAGGTGCATGTGATGCAACGCTGTCAGAGCCGACAGACTCGTGTGTCAGACTCATTTCAGTGCAAAATAATCAGCTCAAAAATGATTTAATATACTGCAAATAGCCTACTAGTTTTTTATGTTTATTTATAATTAATTTAGGCAGACAACAAGGCTACCAAGTACAGTGCACAGCTAATTAATAAAAAAAAAAAATTGTTTTCATTTTTAGTTGATTTTTAGTCGACCAAGATTTTCTTTGGTTGATTACAGCCCTACCAAAGTTCAGATTTTTCAACTCGCGCACACGTCAAACGCTCAATGCGGTCATTCGCGCCGCCAAATGTCTATTGTTTGCGTCTTTGCATTGACTAAACATGTAAATCACTCGCGCGAAACGCTTCATTCGCGTCTGGTGTGAACGCATCATAAGACTTTCGTTCATCTTCCGAACACAAATGAAGATCGTTTTGATGAAATCTGAGAGCTTTCTGTCCCTCCATTGACGGCTACGAATCTGACACTTTGACGCTTCAAAAAGTTCACAAAGAGAACCTAAAACTAATCCAAATGAGTTGAGCGGTGTAGTCCAAATTTTTTGAAGAGACTCGATCGCTTTATATGATGAACAGATTCTCTCTCACACATCTTTATGCCTGTTTGAATGATTGAAAACTTCAATCATAATTCTTTGTTAGTTAATCACACAGAGATTCAAGGAAATAGAGGCAAAATCTCTGAGCTTTCAGACATAATGAATCATTTGTAAGCCCCTCTTGAAGCCGTCAGATAAAATGTCAACCGCTTTCATATTAATTCCAGTGCCAATACTGCCCATGTAAACAACGTTGTAATTGTAGAAGACTACATTTCCCATGACCACCCCTCATTCTTGCAGCTTTTCTTTGCTCTTTCGCCCCTCTTCTCTCATTCACGCTGCTCAGTCTCTCTCTGCTTAATTAACCATTGATCAGCATGCTCATAAATTAGGCCTCCAGAGAAGGGCTTTCTAAGCCTCCTACTTCATCCATTCTTCCCTGTAATTCAGTAGACAGGACCCGAACCACTGCGTTTAACCACAGATGTGTCATTTTTAATGGATCGGGAGGTGCTTTCCACTTCCTTAACCTTTTCTTATTGTCTTTTTAAAACCTTGTTTGCTATTTGTAGATGTATGCACTTTCCCGCGGGGCCATAAAAGGTTAATCAGCAATGTTTTCATTCATTTCTTCCACTGGGATGGGCAGTTGAGGTTTGAGCTTCAGTCTAATTAGGATAGACTGGTATCCCCTCACCCAATCCAGGCCGCTTCTCACTTCGCCATTAGCATATTCTTCACACACGCATACACGCTGTGTCAGAACCTAATGAGCCAAGCCGGTTGCTAAATGGATCAGGACCACGAACATGTGTCTGTGGGAGCAATCAGCAGACATGATTTAGTGGGACGAGGCCTCCCTGAGCCGCCGAACTCTGGGTTTAGCGCTCAGACGTCCTCAGAGGGGAGTACGGCGCTGTGACGCACATTAGCATGTTCATTTCACCACATCTCTAATAAGCTAAATACATGACAGTGTTGCTGTGATGTATGGAGGAGTTATTTTGTTCGGTTTTGCGAGGGGAAGCTTCTATCACATCCGGCGTCGTTTAACGTCGTTTGATGAGGAAAATATAATGAGTCAGGCATCCAGAAGATTTGTAATACCTTGCTGGAGTGCACATGCTGGAGTTTTTATTTGCTTTTGTTTCTCTCGTTTCTCCTGCAGAAGGATGTTATCTGGTGTACAAATGAGGGCGGTTCAATGGAAGCGTATTGAGTTGCCTCACTCATTGATAATTTTGTGACTCCGAGGAGCAGTTGTCCAGTTCTTGAGTGTGTAACGCCATGCTTACACAACAAATAGCCTTAGTGTTTTTTCCTCTTATTATTGAGATTACAGAGCAAATTGTACCATACTTGTTCGTAAGTTAAAGGGGCTATATTTTAAGGGATAGATCACCCAAAAATGAAAATCACCCCATGATTTAAGCCATTCTAGGTGTATATGACTAAGGTTGGGTACCGTTCACATTTTAACCGTGTCTGTAACGGTACCTGAAATTCGCTACCAGTACCCAACAGTACCTTTTTCGGTACTTATTTACATCAATAACTGTAGAGAACCTGCAAGTCATTTATAGAAGTGTTATTGACATTATGCCAGAGATGCCCTGGTCTCTGTCTACCATTGTCTGTGACGTTTGTACTGTAATATTTACTAGTAAATAGTTGCTACTAGGTACTTAATTTAATTCATAAAAACAACCACATTATTATTTTTTCCTTTTAATTTAATTTCTATGAAAAGATTTCCCACAAATGATGTGTTGTGTATTTTCTGGTAATCCAATGAAGACATAAGACATTCATTTAATTTATCTTTTAATTTAATTAAACTTTGTTTGTCAAACAAAGTGCTGCACAACTGAGCTTTATACGGTTAAAATTAAAACATGAAGACAATTGAAATTTACTACTTAAAAATACAATTTTGATAATTTATTATTATTACATTATTGTTAGTATTATTATTACACTGAGATGTGTCTAAATTCTACTGTACAACAGTAATATATGTGTCAAGTTAAACTTTGTCAAGACTTTTGAGTTTCTGTGTGTTTATGACATGACGGTAGTTTTTCTCAAATGAAACGGTCAAATGCTCATAAAGTGACTCTCAGTCGCTCTGGAGATGACGTTCCTGCGTTCATGTCCTCATATGAGATGGCAGAGATGGAAACATGCGACCGTCACACGCGATTCTGTGTGTGTGTGTGTGTGTGTGTGTGTGTGTGTGTGTGTGTGTGTGTGTGTGTGTGTGTGTGTGTGTGTGTGTGTGTGTGTGAGGTAAACCGCGCGTCTACGGCATTCATTCGCACAGAGACACGTATTTAAATATAGTCTTTTTGCGGTTTAATATTCACAGTCACTCGTCTATATCACCAGATGCGTTCTCAGGTACCGCAATTTGGTACCAATTGATTTAATGTGAATCGGTACTCGGTAGTACCAACGTAATTCGGTCGGTGCCCTTAAAAGGACCAAGTTTGGTACCCAACCCTATATATGACATTCTTCTTTCAGACGAATACAATCAGAGTTATATTAAAAAATGTCCTTGCTAATCCAAGCTTTATAATGGCAGTGAATGGCACCCAAAATTTGAATCCCAAAAAAGTGCATCCATCCATTATAAAAGTAATCCATACTTGAGGTCTACACGGAGGAGCTGAGACCTGAGGCCCAACCCGGGACCCGTACGGGTCTATATTTTAAATGGTCAGCCGGTTCCGGGTCGGGTCCCAATTTATTTCTTTGGGTCCTGGATCTGTTTAACGTTATACCCGAGTTGATTAGACACCCGGACGTGATCATAGTCATTCAACGCTGTCTGCGATTTTTTACGTGCAACTTGTACAATTAGAATGAGAAAAGTGTGAGCCGGGAAAAAAACACAAGCGTGCCCAGCCGTCAGAAGCAGAGCGGGCGGAGTTAATGCAAGTGCACAGTGATCATGAGTTTCACTGTTTCTTTTTGTACAGCAGTAAATGCACACAAACTGCAAATTTCAAACTGGTTGCAGCCTTACACAGTGCACACTCACATTTAACATATTTCAAATCAGCAACAAAACCTGAGGTGAACTGTCACATGAATGTTTTCTATGATTCTCAAATTGCGTTAAAAAGCATAGGCTACATGTCAGGTTGCTCCAGCTAACGCTCATGTGCAGTCTCGAGCGCACGCCCTTCATAATAATATAATGAATTAACCGTCTTATATCTATATTTCTGGTCAGACTCGGCTCAGACATGATTTTAAATAAGTAATGCTACCGTCCGCGGCCATGGCTCTGAACGAGCAATCGTTATTATATTTCAAAAGGGCAAACAGTTGAATTTATCTTATGTGAGTCGACTCGAGATACAAAATAATGCAAAACTGCAAAAGTCATCCGTCACCGTGACAGCAAGTGGCGCTTTTGAAGCTGGAATAATGTGTAGATTAAGCATTAAGTGGATTAGACAAGAGAGGAATAACATGGATGGAACTTTCTTGGGAAGGAGGATTGTATGCATCACAGACAGATACAAAGGAGAAGACTGCTAACTAGAGGCAAGACAAAAAGTTGACTTATTTATTGACTTGTTAATAACAATTTGCTGTGGAATATGATCGGGTCCAGTCAGGTCTGTGTCTGCATGGACCCAGTGTTCAAATAATAGACGGGTCTGCGTCGGTTCCGACCGGGTAGTATATTTATGGCACTTCTCGGTTCTGCTCAGGTGTAGGTCCAACTTTTCAAATAATAGACAGGTCCAGGTCGGTTCCATGTATCACATTTACGGGTCTCTTTGGGTTTGGGTACAAATGAAGACCTCTAATCCATACGGCTTTGGGGGGATGGGCCTGAAGCGAATCGATTGGGGTGAGCAGAAGAGACTTCTTTCAAAAACTTTTATAAAATCTGACTAACCCCAAACTTTTAAGCTGTAGTGTATATGAAGCATTTTTGTTTAAATGCCAATGCTATTTATTTTTTATATTATGCTACTTCAATCTGAAAAGTAGAGCATGGCACTAGTATTGCCAAGGTCAAGAGTTTGATCCTTTGGGTATGGAAGGCATTTAAGATGTATAGTATGCCTTGAATGCCTTCGGAATAGACGTTAAACCGAGGTCCTGACTCTCTGTGGTCAATAAGAATCCCAGGATGTCCTTCAATAAAGAGTAGGGGTGTAACCCCGGCATCCTGGCCAAATTTGCCCATTGGCCCCTGTCCATCATAGCCTCCTAATCATCCCCATATATATATATATATGATTGGCTTCATCACTCTGTCTCCTCTCCACCATCAGCTGGTGTGTGGTGAGTGTTCTGGTGCAATATGGCTGCCGTCGCATCATCCAGGTGGTGCTGCACATCTTTGGTGGTTGAGGAGATTCCTCCCTTCTATGTAAAGCGCTTTGAGTGCCTAAATTATTATTATTATTATTATATTATATAACAATGAACAATTGTATGGTTAGCTACATTTTATTAGCTGCGTTTAGCATTGTTTTCCCCTTCTGTCCTCAACCCCATCAGAGCAGGCGGGTTGAGAAACACTGCTGTCGCGTGTGGATGTTTTGTCTTAGCCATAGCTCGGTTCTGGCAGGTACAAGAAAAAGCAAATCAACACCGTACACTGGGTGTACATGCACATTTCCACCTGTTTGATTGATGGCAAGGGCAAAAAAGCTAAATGAAATCTGTCAAATGAAGTTAGCATCACAGGTTTTAGTTGTGTTCAGTCTCTCACCTTTCTAGAGCCACTGAGTTGAAACCTTATGATGTTTTTTTTTTTTTTTTACACTGTGCTACCAGACACAACACAATGATGTGGCAAGCGATAAAAGCTGTATTTTCCATAGAAATCAGTTTTTGCCTTAACCAGCCATGACTGCGACGAGCGACAGAACACTTTGTTGGTTATCTTTATGGTGTTCCTCTAGATAGCCTCGCCCATTGAAATCTCATTGGATGAAATCCCTCTCTATTGCATATTGCGCATCAAACGTGTTCTGATTGCCTGTGATTATATTGCATCGTGCAGCACTTTCGCTTCCAGCGAGGACAGACAAATTACTTGTTTCTGGAACTTGTCACGTCGCATCTGGTTAGGACATGGTGTAACAATCCACCTCAGATGCTGTGAATGAGGCTGTCAGGATGTTGAGGATTGCTTTTGTAAAGCCTATTTCAGCTTCTCTGTCTGCCAGTTCACCTGATTCTCATTTTCTGTATCTTCTTCATCCCCTCTCTCTTCATCTTTCTCCCTTTCATGTGCCCCGCTGAAGCCTGTGTTAACTGCCTGGAGAGTTGCCTGTGTCTCTGGGGAGCACTGTTCACTCTTTCATTCTTGTTTACTGCCGAGGCTACAGCCGGGCCACTCTCCCTCCATTACTAGATTGCTGACTGCTGTTAAAAAGGCCGAAAGGTTGAGATCTTTCCCACAGAGCTGCAGAGATATTTCTGCAAGCACCTGCTATGACTGGTGTGCCCAACCACCATTCAGAATTGAATTGGGAACGCCTTTCCATTCCTGAATTTTAATTGAACTGCAAATTTGAATGTAAGGAATAGGGTTGGCAAACGTATACCAGTACCAGTCGGTACCAAATTTTGTACCAGTCGGTTTTTATTGTCTTCACGTTTAATCAGTCAAAGCGTTTTTATCTACAGCGCTAGCTTCACATTAGGGATTTCCTGAAAACGTCATTTTATTACTTCTCTCTGAGGTAAATGTGGCGTTTCTGCTCGAGGGTGCCCTCTGGCCTCCAGTATGAATGAAACATGAGTGTGTTTAGTGCCCAGCAGTGCTCACTCCATCCTATTTTGGGTAAAAGATAGGAAAAATAATACTTCTCTAAATAAATGTATATGACAATCCATATGTTTTTCTCCATTGTACAGGAGTTTTTCCCCCCACAGTGGATGCATAAGACTCTCATTATTCATATTAAAGACATAGACTCATTCTTGATTTTGCATAGCAGTCAGTACCAAAAAAGTTGACGGTACCAGCAGTTCTGTGGTACAGAGTACTGGATATATTCACTACCCACTAATAGACACTGCTTTCAAACGCTATCATTTATGTTTGTTTGAGTAGGTTTCTGTTTACAGCGTGTTTTTACAAGCCTTGAGCATCGCAGCCAATCACAGTACATGTCACTATTATTAGAATAAAACTGCACTCTAGCTTTCACTGTAATAATTAGCCAGTGCAATGTCATCATATCCGATTATTCTTTTGATTCATGGAAACGAGAACATACATTTATCAACGCATTTACTGTCGCTTTCCAGAATATTAAGACTATAAGTCCTGCATCGATTTAGTCTTCCTCGTATTTTGTAGCTCATAGAAACTAAATTTAAAGCATAGGCTATAAGCACTGACAAAGCGAGGCAAACTGCACCTCATCTCGGCGTTGTACAGCACTTTTTGTGAACCAGAGGCTGTTCTTTGAAGTCCTGCAATCCCAACGTCCTCCATTACCTAGCGTACACTGAGTTTGGTCATTTTGACAGAAGACTAAACATTTATTTTTTGAAACGTTTCGGATGGATTCCTCCATCCTGCACTGCACGCGGAAAATCGATGGCTCGCCACGTAACGCCTAGTGCCAGTCTGTGACATATAGCTTCTAAACAAAGAAATTCAACAACTTAGGGGCACTATTCATTTTGTACCTACAATATTCTAAGATGAAAGTAAACTTTATAGTTACCTACGCAGTGTTTGTAATATGATATCAATAAAACAAAATTGTAGACTATTTGAAATGAATGAATGAAGCATGAGTGTGTTTAGTGCCCAGCAGTGCTCACTCCATCCTATTTTGGGTAAAAAATTGGAAAAATAATACTTCACTAAATAAATGTATATGACAATCCATATGTTTTTCTCCAGTTTACAGGAGTTTTATCCCCACAGTGGATGCATAAGAGGCTCAATTTCGTATCAAAGACAGAAACTTGTTCTTGATTTTGCATTCCTCCTGACAAAAATTAAGAAATTAATATCACAGATTTTTATAATAATAATAATAATAATAATAATAATAATAATAATAATAATATTTAATAATAAATCCTTAGACATTTCTAGTGATTTTTAGAACGCAGATTTGCATTTAGAAGTTGATGTGACACACTGAACGTTCTAATCACACCGGTGTGATCGTATGCTTCAAAAGCTTAATTATCAAATGTAAAACTATTATTTTTTGTTTTCTGGAAGCTGCATTCAAATCCACTTGGCTCAAAAATTTGAGGGAACATCATGTAAAGAGTGTTTCAACCAGTAAAACAAAAATGGTTTATGAAAAATATCACCTACCCTACCCTTAAGCATTATCTGTGTTTTTTTGAATGACAATTTAATTTCCCAATGACCTTCCAGTTAAAATTGCTATTCGACTTCCTTTTGATATATCAATTCAATTTAAAATTCTTCAATCCTGAATTTTGCTCAACCCTGGCTGTGGCATGAAGACCATTTTTCATCTCCCAATGGATAAAATCATATTCCTTCTATATACCATTCAACGTTTGGGATTTTTGTTGAACAAGGATGTATTAAACTGATCAAAAGTGTCTGTAAAGTCATTTATACAGCTACAAAAGATTTCAAATGAGTAACTTTCATTAAAGAATCCTGAAAAAAAGTATCACAGTTTCCACATAAATATAAAGCAGCACAACAGTTTTCAACATTGATAATAAGAATAAATGTTTCTTGAGCATTGAATCAGCATATCTGACTGATTTCTGAAGGATCATGTGACACTGAAATACACAATATTTCTGTATTTTTGATTAAATAAATGCAGCATTGATTCACATACGATAGTGTTGTAGTACTCGAGACTGGTCTTGGTTTAAGACCATTTTTTGTCTCGTCTCTTGTCTCTTGATTTTATCTCAAGACCAGTCAAGACCAACTGCAAGGATATCACTAAATTGCTGGTGCATTGTCTGATTTAACATCATTAATGTGATTTGATGTAAAACTTACTGCTTAAAATGCTATCAATAACTTCTTTGTAATGTGATTTTCTTTTGCTGCCGGGTTCAAAATCAATGCAGCATTGTCTCAAAAATGCCCAAAATGAATATGAATGCCCACAAAATTCTGAGATTTAGTTTTTTTAATATAACATAGAATAATTATTAAGCAATATCACAAGAGCAAGAGAGCTGTTTTAATGAATATAACCGTGATTGCAAATTATATTTATTTATACAAACATTCAATAAACAAGAAGTTAATATAAAAAAAAATGACATTTTAAACTGTGTCTTTGCTAATTCGGTAACATTCAACAAACAAATCGGTTGAATAAAGGATTCCGTGACTGTTAAATAATGTTAATGTTTTAATGTTACATTAATCTGAACATTATTTATGCGGGTGTAATTGTACCAATTCAGATGCAACTTCTGTGAATTTTATTGTTAGTGATTTGATTGGTAACAGCGCTATAGTGTCTTACTATTCTAATTGTATTTATTCATTAAATATAAGTCATTTCTCAGACAGTAGATATGGATCTTTTAGATGAATTTAAGGACTGCTGGTCTGGACTTGGTCTCGCCCTGTCTTGGTCTCGGTTTAGTTGGTCTTGACTACAACACTAACATACGAGACTTCTTTCAAAATGATTAAAAACTCTTGGAGTCCCCAAACATGTATATGTATGTCTATATAAGGGTGGATTTTTGAGCACAGTGTTAGCTGTAATCATGTTATTTATAATCAAATGGCTGCTCGGGCTTTTCAACAGAATAGTATATTCAAATGGACGTGGTTGTTCCTGAAAAGCACTCATGGTGTTACTGTAGTTCTGTTTGGCAGCGGGAGGCCTGTATCTGAGGATCAGGTATAAGGTGAATATGAACATATGGCAGACAGGCTGTTAGTCACAGGACAATGCTAAATTTGTAGACAGTCGCACCGAGGGGGGCTTAATGGGAACCAACCCAACACTGGCACCTACAGCATAAAAGCATGAAGGGACTGGAATTTGTAGAGACTCTAGACGTCTCTTGAGAGCTTAACTTTACGAGACACCCTCCGTTCCGCGTTGTCTACACATGCATGCTGCTTTCTGTCTTTATTTCTTCACTAGAAACAGTCATTGTAATGATGCATGAATGTGATGCTGTATTGTACTGCAGGGCATTGGACAGTAAAGTTTCATTTGCTCACATGAATCTGTATTACAGACCGCCAGCCGGGGACAGGATTATAGCACATCGCTGTCAAATGAAAAACACACTGGAATAAGATTAAATGTGACTGTGCAAAATAATATTCCCAAAGGTAAAGTGGATTGTTATAAAAGACTGAAATCCTGATGATAGTATTGAGATGGAGAAAAGGTGTTATTTCACTTTTGTCAAATCGTCAAGCAAGGGCAATTTTCTCTTTTTTTAAAAGCTTTATAGAGTCAATATGCAATCAAAATTGAACTTATGCACTTTATCACATTTCTCATCTCATTTTAATGGTTGTATGTTGTTCTAAATGGTAGGGCTGGGCGATATGGCCAAAAAAGGATCTCGATAAAATCTTTTCATATAAGTCGATGTCGAAATGTCAAGTATTTCTTTCTTTCAAATTTAAAGGCAGATTTTTGCTCCTAAGGGAAAGTTGTAGGAACCAGACTGCTGTGGTTTTGTGGTGAGGAAATACATTTCTTAATAGTTAAAATGTATGTCTTAGTTTCTGCATGTTCTAATAGGTGATATGTTTTAGTCATGAAACAGGTTTGTGTTGCCTGACTTTGATGACGCGTATCTTCGCCACAGTTTGCAGTATTAATGACATTACATGTTTTGCCTTAGACATGCACATTTGACAGTGAGTTGACAGCAGTAGTAGCTTGAGTTAGTAGGATCTTCTTTTCCTTTCGGCTGTTCCCTTCAGGGGTCGCCACAGCAAATTATCTGCCTCCATCTAGCCCTATCCCCTGAGACCGACTACCTTCATGTCCTCCTTCACTACATCCATAAACCTCTTCTCTGGTCTTCCTCTCGACCTCCGGCCTGGCAGCTCTAACCTCAGCGTCCTTTTACCGATATATTCACTCTCCCTCCTCTGAACATGTCCAAACCATCTCAACCTGGCCTCTCTAACTTTGTCTCCAAAACATCTCACATGTGCCGTCCCTCTGATGTACTCATTCCTGATCCTATCCGTCCTCGTCACTCCCAAAGTGAACCTCAACATCTTCAGCTCAGCTACCTCTAGCTCTTCCTCCTGTCTTTTCCTCAGTGCAACTGTCTCCAAACCATACAACATCAGCTTGAGTTAGGAGGATGCAGATGTAAATTTATGTTCATTAACAAAAACATGGACATCTGTAAAAACGGTAACAACCTCATTTGTAAATGGTATTTAAGTATTCTGAATGAGTTTCATTAAAATTAACCATTGGTCTTCCATAGTATTATACATTTAGATCACAATAACCACAGTTAAAAACACGCATATAGCTCTTCACTGCCTTGGTAAAATATGGAAAATCCATAGTAAATTATGGAGAGATTTGTAGCTCGAAAAACCTTTTGACTGTATAGTTTCTCCTGTTTGTCAGCACTGTTTAATCTGGCTTTAAACTAGTTTAAATCACCAAGATATTTGTGTTTTTCGTTGAATGCACGCGCTTCTCACTCAAAACAATTATACGTGGATTTACTTAATTTTTTTTATGTCAACAGGTTCCACGTAGCCTGGATGCCAGCCGAACTTAGCCCCGCCCACAACATTTTAACTCGGGCAGTTCGGTCTGGACTTGATCCGTAGAGGAGTAATTATGCCCGAACAGAAACTGTTCAGACCAATGAAATTGTCAGGGCGGGCTTTAGACGATGATGGACAGATGATAAACAGTAACGTAATCATCCACGTCATCAAAGCCGCTTGGGTTGAGTTTGTTCTAATCCTAAACGGAGAACTTGTTCGTATATGCATTCACCTTTACTATTTCTCTCAGAAATGATGATCGTGTTGGTAAGTACTCTGTGTATCCTTAAATTATTTTTTTACAACACAGGCAAACATCGTTTACACTCATCTTTTTCTTCTAACGTAACTTATTCCAGCGTGCGTGCAGACAGGGTTGCCAAGTTTTTACAACAAAACTCGCCCAATTGCTACTCAAAACTAGCCAAAAACAAGCCCAATAGCTTTCCGGGGGGATTCTCCGAAAAAAAAGGCATTTGGGGGGTAAAATATGTGTTATTTTGGCACGGCTGCCTGCTAAATTTCGCATTCCTGGGTCTGTATATCACATAATTGGGGTCGCTTCAACCCGCGGACTTGGCAACACAGTGCAGTTGAGTTCTGTTGACATTTGACAACTAACGTTATGCGTCGCTCCGTTGCTCTGATTGGTTGTAGGTCTATCCAATTGAGGTCTTTCCTGGTTCGTTTGAAACACGCCCCATAATCACAGCCCAACGGAGCAGTATCAGACTCAGATTCTGACTAGAATTGAGTATGACGACGTCAGGTTAGGTTCCACGTAATTGGGTTATGTTGAATTTAATTAACATTGTTTATTTCAGTAAACTTACGTTTTTTTTTACGTAAGGTTAATTCAATGCCATTTAGTTAAATCAGATTAAAATTCTTAATTTTGGCCCAAACTATTCAATTTAATTTTTCTAAAATTATTATAAAAAACAAACCAAAACAATCCAGTTTAATTGATTATTTTTATTTTGTGAAATACTATTTTTAAAACATTTACTAAACCTGTTACAATGTCTTATTGGCTAGCCAGAAGATGGTTTTGTTACATCCATGGCAAGCCCAAAGTAGTTGTTTTTTTATTATTAAAACAACTTTAATTGTTATTAGCAGGTCCTCAGCCCAAGCACATACTCTACACTTCACCACAATGGTAACCTCCAGAAACACTAACATAACAAAAACTTTTAAATACCAACATAACAAAACATTAAGCATGAAAAAGTCTCCATTTTCTCATCTTGTTAAAAACGCATCAACTAGCACTTTATTTAAACATTTACTCTCCGAATTCAGCCCCTTTGCAGAGCATGATGGGAAGTGAAATTCTTGTTTGATTGGGTTACATGATTGAAACATTTTATTTCAAAATGAAAACATCAAGTTATGTCAAAGAGTAACGGTTTTAAGTCAGTTTAACATGAATCAATTACATTTGAACCAGAAACATGATATAATTGTGTTAAATCAAGATGAATTGCTTAAATAAAGTGAACAGCATCACAAAATAGTTTTTGAAGCGCTGTTTAGTGCTCGCGTGACCGAGACCGATCCGTTTGGACTTTGACCCAAGCGGGTAAATGATCTGTGTGACGCGGTTCAAATGAGTAACAATTCATGCTACCTTTAATCATTCTAATATGATGAATTGCTGCTCTAGAAACATTCATGATTATTATCAATGATGAAAACATTTGTGCTGCTTAATATTTGTAATATACGCAACCATTTATAATGTAATATTAAGCAGCAAAAACGGTTTAAATATTGATGATAATAATAAGAACCAGTACTAATAATTGAGCACCAATAATAACTGATAATAAATGAGCACTGAATCAGAATGATTTCTGATGGATCGTGTGACACTGAAGACTGGGGTAATGATGCTGAACATTCAGCTTTGAATAAATTACATTTTACAATATATTAAAATAGCTATTTTAAAATGTAATAATATTTCACTATTATTTTGATTCAATAAATGCAGCTTTTGTGAGCAGAAGAGACTTCTTTTTTTAAAAACATGAACCAGTCTTAAATATTCCAAACCTTTGACTGTCAGTGTATGAACATACTTTGCATTATTATATAAAAATAAAGATAATTAAGCATGTTTATGTTGCATTTAAAAACTGTATAAACTATTTCTGATCTCTGTTCCATTACCGTGACAGCATTATTCCATGGCGGTGTATTTAGACTGAAGTTCTCCCTTTTTATTTGAACCCAGCTTGTTGTTCCCTCAGTGCTCCATATTCACAATCACACACTGGCTTAACATGACTGACCCGAGAGGCGCACGCAAACACGCGTGTACATGCATGGACTACCTCACAGCACCCTGGCCTCTTTCCACCAGCCGATATGGACACTCAAGGCAGGGCTGTCAGAGGGATTGTGGGTAAAGGAGCGCTCCCGGGCGGGCGTCTCATCTGTCATCCAGTGCGTGTCAGTGATGGAGCGAGTGTGTGTTGCCATATAATCGCACAGGGCGCATGTCCCATTATACTCAACATCAGCACACCCTACAAAGAATAAACAGCCCAGCACTTGATGAAGAGAAACGACGGGCACCCTGGAGTGAGAGCTTTAGAAAACGAATGAAAAGAGGGGGAAAAGGAGAGGTTTTTTTTTTGTTCGTTTTTTGTAAGAAAGCCCTTTTTAAGAATGTAAATGTAAACATAAGCATGCCAAACGTAGTTTGTTTTGGCAAATAAATGCACACACATATGCAGTTGGACATTAGCACAATATGACTATTATTTGATTTCGCAGATAGTTTGTTTATGAATATAAAAATGTCAAAACAATGTAAAAGAATTGCTCTGGCCCTTGTTTTGGATGATTTTGTTCTCTTGTTGTCGTCTGTTGTCGTTGTACAAGCAGGATGTGACCATTGGTCGGTGTTGTATTTGTCCCGCCCCTCTACTGTGATTGGACAGTTGGGTAAAACGTGACAGTGATGGGCACTGCGTTTTACACAAAGGCCTTGTCCCAAATGGCTCACTTCATATGCACTCACGATCTTGAGGACTTAAAGTGGCCGCCTCCTGCGTGTGATTGTGAAGTCCTCAAGGGCGTCATTTTAGGTTTCAGAAGGGTGCTCGTGAGTGCCCACTTTACGGTTGATATGCACACTTTTGCCGAACCCACACTGAAGCGACTGAACTGAGCAGACTTCCCAACAGTCAAAGGGGTGTTATGCCACGAAAGTGCGGACTCGTGTGGAATACCGCAAGTGTTTAGGGTGCCATTTGGGACAGGGCCTAAGTTGAACACACTGCTGTTTTTTTTAAATGCTCCCATTAAAAACAATTTTTAAAAATACGCCCTTAGGAGCGCTTTGGTGGACACACGGCCTTACACAGGCCTCATAAAACCCGGCCTGCACACGAGCGCTCGCTCGCTCACTCACACACCCTCAAGGGCATTTTAAACATCTATGCGGTTGACTGTGCCGTAATTGTTTAGTGATACAGGTGTTATTCCCATTGCATGTGTGCTAGGGCATCTCATAGAAAGTAAACAGTTTGACAAGTGCATGATGATTCGCCTGCGGTTGATTGGCACTAATTATCCACGTCTCTCTTATTTTTTTATTTTATTTTTTCAAGCTACTCGGGCTAAATGCGCCTGCCAATCAAAGCAAAATAACACCATTAAGGCATTTTCAGTTGAAGCATGTAGGTCAAGTAGACCATGTGCTATGAGAGCGTTTTCATCTAAACACACACACACATACAAAATCAGGCTCTGATACCGTCGAACACCTGTATTTTGGAAAGAGAGCAAGTGGGAGATGGTGGCTTTTGGAAACTATTTTTAGGTGCAGATAAACACATGCAGACAAAATAGCATACAAGCCCATATGTTCAGAGGATATGGATATAACCAACATCCTCTTACAACCAATCAGTGTTATTTTTGTTACACACATTTGTCAGGACTGTTTTGTTTGTATAATGCACTCGATGCCATTTGCTTTTATATCAGGATTATTATTTGTATATTGCACTATTGATATGTTCTGTCATTAAAAGAACTGGCTCATTAAAGCCAGACAAATCTTTCTGGTACCACCCGATCCAAAACCCTGAAGGCTTCTGTAGTCATCTAATAATACAATCAATCCTACCACCACAGGAAAACCTTAAAAACAACCTGTGATGGAGGATCCTATTCCTGGGAATATCCCGGACGAGCCCCCAGATCATGTTGTTCATGAGTCCGTCTGCACTTGCTGTGCTATTTTGTGTTCTTTCCAGTCTGAGATTACTTTCATCTTCGCAGTCAAATACAATTATTAAATCAAAGATCTGTCACATAAGTGGGCTCTAGATTCGCTTGCGTGATCATCAGGGCAAGGCGACTGTAATGTCACACATGATTAAAGGAACTTGTGTTGCGAAGGGGAAAACGACTGCTGTTGTTGTTGTTTGTGTTGGTACGATCTGTGTAAATATGGAATGAAAGTTTGCCACCATAATGTCACATTTCATCGCATTTTGCTAATGAATTATGTTTTATTAAATTCACACAGCTGAGTCAGTGCTAAAATGGACTGTGTGTGTGGCTCCATGGCACTGCTGTTACTTCACTTTTCTTCCTCTCATGCTCCTTGCTTTGATCTATCTATCTATCTATCTATCTATCTATCTATCTATCTATCTATCTATCTATCTATCTATCTATCTATCTATCTATCTATCTATCTATCTATCTATCTATCTATCTATCTATCTATCTATCTATCTATCTATCTATCTATCTATCTATCCATCCATCCATCCATCCATCCATCCATCCATCCATCCATCCATCCATCCATCCATCCATCCATCCATCCATCCATCCATCCATCCATCCATCCATCCATCCATCCATCCATCCATCCATCCATCCATCCATCCATCCATCCATCCATCCATCCATCCATCCATCCATCCATCCATCCATCCATTTTTTTAGTTAGTTAGTTAGTTAGTTAGTTAGTTAGTTAGTCTTAGGGATGCACAATATTGGATTTTTGCCGATATGCCGATATTTTTCTACTCATTTTGGCCGATATCGATACCGATATATATGTTTATTTTTTATCCCTTCGTTTGTAAACCACCATTTTGAACAAAAACTTTTTTTTTAAATTCTGGTTTCAGATTTCTGAGGTCTCCTTACTAAAACGACACTTGTTAAAAGACAATATATAATATATAATATATATAATTTTTATAATAATAGTATATTTTCTCGGAAAATAACAATAATAAAGTTAGTGATTTTTCATCCCAGACAGATGCAGTTGTAACCTAAATATTTTATTTTTGGATTTAATGTTTGTGCACATGAAGTGGGGGTGGCATGGCATCAGTTGATGCTGTCTTAAGCTTCAAATAAAAAAATATACAATTATTTTAGTGCTCCTTGGATTATTTTTCATCATCCATTTCATACAATTTTATTACAGATTAATAAACTGTATTTAAAAGTATTTAATTTACAAGTGTCATGCTTGTGCTTTGACATCATTACTGCTTTATTTATTCAGAAAAAGAAGTAAATTCTATTTATTTGTGTATTCTACTTTTCATTTTATTACTATAATAACAACGCCCCTACTAAATAGGCTATATAACATTCTGTGGGCGGATACTAGGACCTGGTGGAGCTGTGGAGGCTGCTGCGCACAGATTGTGCTTGTTTTGGGCAAATAGTTTTGTTGTGAAAACCTGGCAATCCTGTGTTGATTCACAAATTCAAGGCAGCATTTAAAAACTGTCAATATAAATCACCACACATTCAATGTATTTGCTTGTATTTGCTTGTTTTCACTTCAAGAATGACCACATGGCTGACATGATCTTATCGCTAGCAGTCCTTGCACACGTGAGTTAATGCAGGCTCATATCAACACGTTATGAGGGCATATCGGCATAATTTTTTCATATCCGATGTCGTGCCGATAATATTGTGCATAGTCTGCAACCTCACATTAAAAATTGTTTGATAATGTGCGACACAAATTACTCATTCATTCACACATTTACTATTCTCTACATAGAGACTGCCACAATTGCCTTTGTTTCCATCCACCTATTTTTGAGCAAATTTTGGAATAAAAACACTGAATGGAAATGCCAAGAAATGGCATTTATGCACATACATTCTAAAAAAGTGCATAAAAAAACGTGCTCCATTTTTTTATCTGATAAGAAGACATGCACATAAACTACGATAGAAACACATTTACTGAATAAATTCCTCAATGCGCAACAAAAAAAAACCTCTTTGACTTTGCTTCAACGGTGGATGTGATTGGATAGCTGGGCTAACCAGGGGAGCAATCACGTCACAGCATATCAAATGTAGGTTTGGTCGTTCTGAAACGCCTGAGCCAAAGTCTTCCATCAGAATGATTTGGTTTAAAGGCCGACTGAAGTGCCTTGAAACGCGCAGCATTATTCAGTGTGTTGACGTAATTTCCCCTGAAACTGCTCAAGCTGTTAGCAGCTCCTCCCCCTTTTTTAAACAATAGCGTTTTGTCAATATCACAGTTTGACCAGAGCCTTTCTGTTTGGTAAAGCCACAGTTTCCTCCTAATCTCTTACCATTTATCATCATAATCTCCTCCATATTGCTTTGAATTACAGCATTCTGTGCAGAATTTAAATGGGTCCGATAAGTTTTGTTGTCTGCGCCGACTGCGCGTGAAACTAACGTGAAACCAGACTTCATTCGCCTCTACTGAAAGCATATTTA
Source organism: Romanogobio albipinnatus (assembly GCA_023566225.1). Classification (NCBI taxonomy): domain Eukaryota; kingdom Metazoa; phylum Chordata; class Actinopteri; order Cypriniformes; family Gobionidae; genus Romanogobio; species Romanogobio albipinnatus. The sequence goes on along the minus strand of CM042239.1, from coordinate 10,569,347 downwards.
CACTGTAAACAACATATATATAGTGCGCTATGTGCCATCCACCATGTAGAAAATAGTAAATGTGTGAACAGCTGACCGATTTCAGCTGCAGCTTCCCGTCTATTTATAGTGTAGGGGGGCGGGGCTTCAGATTCTAGAGACCTTTTGATTGGACAGAAGATGTGATGAGAAGCTGAAGTCTGCGATGATGTCATAAAAATTTGTTTAAACGGAAGTGAGAGACTAAGGCCCAATCCCAATTCTGTTTTATACCCCTTCGCCTTCCCCTACCCCTACACCTACCTGTTCCCCTTGCCCCTTGAAACAGAGTGCCAAGGCGCAGGGGTGAAAATATTCCCCTAAGAAATGGGACACCACTACTACCATTACACGTCATCATACCCCGTTTTATTTATTATAATGTCCTGTGACATTTAACCAGTATGAACAGCAATGAAGTGAGTAGGCTATATCTAACAGAAATCAGGCGCGAGCACGTTTAACAAATTACTCACTCCCAACAGAGTTTTGCGCTGTATTTGGACTTAATAAAATGGCGCTCGTTTTCAGTTCAAAACATATGAGCCAGAGTTTCCTAAGATGATACAGAATTATACAGAAAATACTGGTGAAGCCGCTTTTCCATTGGACCAAACTGTTCTCTTTGTTTATTAACCGTTCCATTCCGTGCTGATCCGAGCCGGCCGGTACGGATATGGTTTCGTTATCTACTGTGGTGCTGCGATAATGTTCATATTTAAATACGTGTTATATGTAAAGTCAGTCGTTGCCTTGGTAACGCGAGAGTTTACAGACGATATGTGATGTAAATATCGACTGCGTTGTGAAGGATGACCAGATATATATTTTTAAACTATTATTAATATGTGTTCAAATCACCCAAATAGTGCGTTTAGCAAGCTACGGAGAAACGGCAGCCAGGTGACACGCAAGTGACCGATCCCGAGTGGCAACACACACACATTCTAGCAGCACGGTAGTCGGTGGAGGGAAACTCATCATACCCCTTAGTTCGAAGTGTGGTCCTGAAAAATCTTTGTTTGAAGGGCTATCTGGCCCTTCCCCTTACCCCTACCACTCCAGCCAAAAAAGAATCGAGACACCCCTACCCCTTCACGTGAACGCGCAAAACGAAGGGAAAGGGGAAAGAGAAGGGCTAAGGGGTAGAAATGGGATTGAGCCTAAGTTTTGAATGTTAAGTTTTGAATGCTTATATCTCCTAAATGCATGGGCGTCGGAACCATTGTATGTGGGTGGGACAAGACCCACCCACTTTTTACGATCAATGATATTGGACCCTCTCACTTTTATTTATTTTTATCTTTCTAACATTCAGCACATGTCTGTTTACCTACCCCTAATCGATAAACACTTATTATTAAACACATGTTAGACGCTTTATTTCCACTTTTCTAATATTTTCGTCATTTTTATTGAAAATAAATGCCTTTCCGATCTGATATGTGATGGGAAAAGGGAGAAGATTGAACTCGGCGAAAGGCGGACTCGAACCGCGGGTCGATTTGTGTCAAAACTAGACGCCGTGCGTCTTACCCCTACACTACTACCGCTCTCAATGAATAGAGATTTCCGTAATTTTGTCTTTCCGAAATACGCGGTATATTTGAACTTATTGGCATCTACTCCAGTAAAAAAATTCTGAGGACCCACCCACGTTTTTTTTGCTTCCGACGCCCATGCCTAAATGTGAATTTTGTCATTGTTTTGGAGCGCTATTCATAGCCTTAAGGCTAACATAGTCATACTAAAAGCTAAAAAACTTCCATTTTGATTTCAGGGGGCCTTTAAGTCTCTCCCAGTAGCATCTCACACGATTGAGTTCCCAAACACCAGCATGAGAACATGACAGCATTTATTGCGTTTCGACTGCCGCTCTGAGGCACAAGTCATTTATGATGGAGGGAAAAAGAGCCACAGTGGCATCCCCGATTGCAGCAACTTCCATTTTTATTACAGATATTTTGCACAAGTTTCCCAGGAAGTGATGATTTTGTTCTCTTGAAAACGCATAGGATGGAATGTTTTATGCGATAATACAATTTTGTTAAGTTAAATTGGAGCTTTGGATGGAAACATAGCTATAGTGTGCTGTACAGTGAATAGGGAAAGATTGTTTTTCACACTGAAAGGAGTATATTACAATCTGAGATGTCATTAGTCCTGTATAAAGTTAAAGTTCATGATTGTAATAAAAAAAAGTGTAACTGTTCAACAGGCCCACCTGGCTAGTGGCTCACAGGTCATTTGAGTTTGTGATCCCTGTTTTAAAAGCTGTTAAGTGTTTCCTAGTATTACATTTGATGGTTATCTTTGTCCTCACTTAATATATTGAAATACCTGTTGAGCAGTGGTGTAGTCTGAAGAGCAATAGTCTGATTCGTTGGCTGGACGTCTGACGCAAAATTGAAAAACACTTCAGCAGTTTGTAAGTCGTCATCTGATTTTCTACAGGATTTTCGAGAGAGTTTCGCGTTGAAAAAAGATGCCGTGAAGCCAAACCCCCTCATGGAAAAAAAAGCTGTCTTGTTTACAACTGTGACAATGAGCGCTTATCAGGATCAACTTTTCAAAAGTATTTGATGTAAAGTTCACGGCATAATACGTTTTACACACCTGTCTGTTATTGTAGGGACATTGATGTTATATTTTCACGCCCCTAAACATGAAACGGAACAAAACGAACTGTGATTGGTTGCTTTACATGTTTGATTGGTTGCTTTACACCTCCGGCTGTCAGTCTAAAGATCTGGCTACGCAAGACTAGGAGAGCACAGGAGAAGACATTTAGCATAGAGAAGCTGGAAACTGTTGTCGCATAATAGAATTGACACAAATTGGCAATTCACTTCACAGATCAATTGCTGAATCATGCTAAAGTAAACGCCACCCCCTGAGGTTGCTTTAGTTTTTCCAAGAGCTATTCAGGATTGTAACTCGTTAATAGCTTGAGCAGATCAGGCCTCCAGTGGTAACACACTATAGAGAGACCCACAAATAAATGAATCACACACACTAAATTAGCATCAAAATTCTCCTACTCACTGCGATAAACTGTTTAAATTTCATCAGTCGGAATAAGCCAAAGGCTTCATGTTATTTGTGTCTAATTTTTTAAAAATTACATTGGTCAAATGTGATTTAAGGAAGCCGGTTTCCCAGGGTGGTAAAGTGGATTGCATATGAATTTAAATTGGGTTGGCGCATAGAGGATTGGTTTCAGCTATTAGAGAATGGAAGTAAATGTGGAGGTGGAATGGGAAAGGATTATACCCCCTTACCATGACCTGTATGGAGAGAGAGAGGGAGAGAGAGAGATTGAAATTGGGGGGAAGAAGTGTGCAGAAAGAGAATATAAAATGAGGAGAAAGAGAGAGGGAGATATGAAGCTGAAGGTTACAAGTGGGGTGTTATACGGTAATGAAAAAGGTATTGTGGGGAGAGAGCTGAAAGGAGGAAAAGAGGAAAATGTTGAAATGGTATAAAGGGATGATTTCAAGCAAGAACCTGCAAATGAAAGACAGCGAGAGAAAGAGATGATAAAAGAGACGGGTACACGACAAAAAGGATTATGGCAAAATGAAGAGTAGGAGAGGAGATGGAGAGAGAGAGACTGATCCAATCTGAGGTAATCGGGGTCTGTGGCACTGGGGGTTATTCATGAGCGATCTGGGGAAATGAGACGAGAGAAGTTCGAATCGCCATCAATTGTTACGTGAACCCCTTTTCTCACAAGTCCATTTTTTACAGTTACCTCTGCTCATTCCTGTGGTTTATAGCCTCCTCAGGCTTGACCTTGGCCGCGAGAGAGAGCCTACAGTCGTGGCGGTAAATTTTATATAGAAAGAATATAGACTATCCAGTACAAAGCCTTAAAAATGGCCATTTTGTCAGCTGGAATGTTATTTTAAGTTTCCGAGTTCAGCCGTTGGTTAATGCAGGTTTTGTGTCGAGCAGTGCTTTAAAGTCGTTAGACTTTTCTCAAAATCGCTCAGGATAAGGAAATCTGGTTTGCCGAATCCAAACGTCTAATAGTGCGTGTGATTATTCGCTGTGTTTGAGTTCATTGTACAGAATCTGTTTTTAATGTTATCATTTCTCTCAGGATCTCATAGCTGTCAGGCACCTCATGGCACAGCTTGTCTTGTAACAATACGCCTTATTTTTAAGGAATGATATGAATTTGAATGGTCCTGCGTGGTAATAATGGTTTCAAGCGTGGGATCATCCACCCCTGCTTATTTTTAAATTAGCGATTGTTAGAGTGGGACTAGGAGATTTGATCCATTGTTACCTAACAGAGGCACAGCTCATAGAACTGGGCAAGTAATGCAGATGCAAAGGCCAGAAACCTTTATAGTCTGATGAGCTGTAATCATTTCAATTATAGTGTTGACATGCATTTAATGACCAGACATTTTATGGTTTCCAAAAATATTAAACCCCAAAAAGTATTTGGCCACGTAAGCCATTTTTATTTTATTTTATTTTATTTGTTTTTAAATGAATGCCAAAAATAATTTCACTGCATTTAATAACAAAATATCCAATTTATTGGCATAATCATACTATAAAAATTTTGGGTCATTGATATTTTTTATTAACAAAATATTTGGCCATTTTTTATTTCATTAAATTGTATTTATTCATTTAATTTTTTTTTTTTATTTTATTTAATTTAATTTAATTTATTTATTTTTTTATTTTTTATTTTTTTATTTTTAAATGAATGTCAAAAAAGAATTTCACTGCATTTAATAACAAAATATCCAATTTATTGGCATAATCATACTATTGAAATTTTGGGTCATTGATATTTTTTATTAACAAAATATTTGGCTATTTTTTATTTTATTAAATTGTATTTATTCATTTAATTTTTTTTTATTTTTTTATTTAATTTAATTTAATTTATTTATTTTTTTATTTTTTATTTTTTATTTTTTATTTTTTTATTTTTAAATGAATGTCAAAAAAGAATTTCACTGCATTTAATAACAAAATATCCAATTTATTGGCATAATCATACTATAAAATTTTTGGGTCATTGATATTTTTTATTAACAAAATATTTGGCCATTTTTTATTTCATTAAATTGTATTTATTCATTTAATTTTTTTTTTTTTTTATTTAATTTAATTTAATTTATTTATTTTTTTATTTTTTATTTTTTATTTTTTATTTTTTTATTTTTAAATGAATGTCAAAAAAGAATTTCACTGCATTTAATAACAAAATATCCAATTTATTGGCATAATCATACTATTGAAATTTTGGGTCATTGATATTTTTTATTAACAAAATATTTGGCTATTTTTTATTTTATTAAATTGTATTTATTCATTTAATTTTTTTTTATTTTTTTATTTAATTTAATTTAATTTATTTATTTTTTTATTTTTTATTTTTTATTTTTTATTTTTTTATTTTTAAATGAATGTCAAAAAAGAATTTCACTGCATTTAATAACAAAATATCCAATTTATTGGCATAATCATACTATAAAATTTTTGGGTCATTGATATTTTTTATTAACAAAATATTTGGCCATTTTTTATTTCATTAAATTGTATTTATTCATTTAATTTTTTTTTTTTTTTATTTAATTTAATTTAATTTAATTTATTTTTTTTTATTTATTTTTTTTTTTATTTTTTTTTTTTTTTTTTTTTTTTTATTTTTTTTTTTTTTTTAAATGAATGTCAAAAAAGAATTTCACTGCATTTAATACCAAAATATCCAATTTATTGGCATAATCATACTATTTAAATTTTGGGTCATTGATATTTTTTAACTAATTCTTTATTCAGAAAGGTAAAAATGGACAGTAAAAAACAATTTCTATTTCAAATAAATGCTGCTCTTTTAAAATGTTTTATTTAAAACAAAATTAAAGAGAAACTTTATTTTAAATGATAATAATATTTCACATTACGTCTATATTTTACTGCATTTTTTATTTATTTAATTTTTTTATTTATGCAAAATATTCACAAAAAAATAGTTTTGGTTTAGCACCTGCAAATGTGAAAAGCTAATCGTTGATGATTGATCCTCCATTCAGAGCTACCCAATGAATCTCCCCACTCTTCAATTCATCAGCTAAACAGAGCGCTTGAACAGTCAACAAAGAGAGAAAAGCGGAGACAAAGTGGGATATGATTGCTGTGTCTTGAGCAGTATTGGCTGAGAAATTGCTTTTAATTCATCTACAGAGCAAATCACATTTGTATTTGCTATAACACGAAAATGATCATGACTTTTATGGTATTTGATTGAAACAACATTAAGTATTCGGCTCTTTTGTTCCCGAGACAGTTATTATCATTACTTTATTAGACATATAAACATTTTATTAGCTTTTTGTGCATTGGGTGTATTTCAAGTGATGCAAGAGAAGCCATTAAATTAATTAGCTGTTCCCTGTAATTCTTTATGAGGTTTTGATGAGACAATGACACACATGGCGCCAGAGGAAATAAAAAATACCCCTCCCCATTGTCTCTCATATTCTCACTCCCTAATGTGCACATCCTTTTGATCTATACTGTAGCTTCATCTTGTATTCAGTAGATTTTGCCATGCGGGAACACCAGAGATTGCAGCGTCGAGGTCAGGGCTCTCGTTATCCAGAGGTAGACCAGAAGCCACGGGAACCAGGTCGATACAATCATGACTCAATTAAGCATAGCTCTGCGTCCGCCTACGTTTCCTCTTGCCTGGCCACTTTTCAAAAGTGATGTCAGCAGGTGTGTTTTGTCCATGTGAATGGAGTCAATTAAAGTACAGAATGAGAACGAAAGAAGAAAATGGTTCAGCGAATTAGACTTGAGGAACAACTGAGGAAAATGGTATTGCTCAGCTGTATCTCTTTCATAGCTCAGGAGGGGTCATTGAGTTTCATATCAACTTAACTACAAACATTCTTATACATTTTACATGCAGTGATTTGCCATTCACTACCAATCAAAAGTTTGGGGTCAGTAAGATATGAATACTTTGGGAACACTTCAGTTTAGGGTCCAAATCTCACTATTAACTAGTTGCTTATCAGCACGCATTCTGTAAACCCTAACGTTCAAAATAATTCATTGGTTTGAGTTGAGCCAACTCAAATTAAACAAATTAACTTTTGTGAGCATTCATAACTTTCTTTTTCTTTTGAGTTCTCAAAACTGACACATTTGAAGTAATCTGAGATCATTGTTTTGAGTTTTATGAACTTGTTTTTGAATTTAGACCAACTTAAATTTGACCGAAACTGGGCTGGGATTTCTATTTCCCAGCGTACTTTGCCATGACACTCAAAAGGGACAGTAAATGCCAAAATTAAGTGTTATTTTATGTTTTTTGGTGCAGTCAGCAGTCATTCAATTTAAATATTAAAAATAATAAATATTTAGTAAACATTTTAGGATGTGACAGGAGCAGCCAATGGGAGTCTGTGAGAAGAAAACTGGACACTCTCTCACAGCTGGAGAGCGCTTGGATTGGCTGATCGCCCTGATTGACAGGTCTGGATTTACTGTGCGCCGCAGAATAGGAGAGCACAGCTAAAACAGCGCTGAAAATCATCACTCATCCACCAGGATCTTATTACTTGTTACTTATTCTGTGTAATTATAAATATTTGTATGCTTTATTGTGGCATTTACACATGTAAGTAGTTCTTATGTTCAGTAAAACACTCGTGATCTCTTGTTTGGAGAGGGGTTTTTGGATTTTAAAAAGGCTACCTTGGTTCCAAATGTCACCACCTTTGATTAAAGGGGTGGCTTTCACTTTTTAGTTAGTGTGTAATGTTGCTGTCTGAGCATAGACAACATCTGCAAAGTTACGGCACTTACAGTTCAAAGCAAAGGGAGATATTTTATTTTAAAGAAATTTCTCTTTAAGGATTACAACAAACAGCTGGTAGGGACTACGACGAGCTTCATCCCGGGTTAGTGACATCCCTAACCCTGAAATTTACATAAACACCGCCCCCGGGAACACACAACAAAGGGGGTGAGATTATCATGACAGAATATGCTAATCAATGACTTGAAGATAGTTAACTCCACGTCAGCTACATAAATTGATCAACTAACCATTCAGAAACGTCCTGTCTCATTCTACATGTTGTCACTTCTTCATGAGTCTCTCCATCATTGCCCGACTCCGGTTTGAACATAAAAGACTGAACAGTTTCATTGCCTGTCTGCATGAGGTCATCAGAGCTGCTAACTGGAGTTCTTGAAGCTCCACCCTATGAGCAGCGGCTCATTTGCATTTAAAGGGACACAAAAAACGGCAAGTTTTTGCTCACCCTCAAAAAGTGACAATTTTAACATGCTATAAAAATGATATGTGGGGTATTTTGAGCTAAAACTTCACATACACACTCAAAGACTTATGTTACATCTTGTAAAAAGGGGCAATTAACCACCGCTTTAAAATTGACAAAACTTGGCCCAGATGCAGTTGAAACTCTTTGTACACACATGACTGTGTGGCAACCCACAGCTCCAACACCATCATCAAGTTTGCTGACGATACGACGGTGGTAGGTCTTATCACCGACAATGATGAAACGGCCTACAGAGAGGAGGTGCACACTCTGACACGGTGGTGTCAGGAGCACAACCTCTCCCTCAACGTCAGCAAGACCAAGGAGCTGGTGGTCGACTTCAGGAGGAATGAGAGAGAACACCGCCCCATCACCATCGATGGAGCACCGGTGGAGAGAGTCAGCAGCTTCAAGTTCCTCGGTGTCCACATCACAGAGGAACTCTCATGGTCCGTCCACTCCGAGGCCGTTGTGAAGAAGGCTCATCAGCGCCTTTTCTTCCTGCGACGGCTGAGGAGGTTTGGAATGAACCGCCACATCCTCACACGCTTCTACACCTGCACCATCGAGAGCCTGCTGACTGGCTGCATCACCACCTGGTACGGCAACAGTACCGCCCGCAGCCGCAAGGCCCTGCAAAGGGTAGTGCGCACGGCCAGCTGCATCATCGGAGGTGAGCTTCCCTCCCTCCAGGACATTTACGCCAGGCGGTGTGTGAAGAGAGCTCAGAGGATCATCAGAGACTCTAGCCACCCGAACCATGGGCTGCTCTCACTGCTGCCATCAGGCAGACGGTACCGCAGCATCAGAACACGCACCAGCCGACTCCAGAACAGCTTCTTCCCACAAGCAATCAGACTACTTAACTCCTGATCCATCAGGATCATAACACACACTGGACAGAATATCACTCCGCACAACCCACTGTAGATACACACACATTATATACACATTTATTTATCATATAGCACCTATTGCACTTTGGATTTCAATTTTTCAATCTGTGAATAATATTTTATACTATACATTGTATATTATTATTACTATTATAGCGTAATGTATATTGTTTAGTGTATGTTTAGTGTATATTGTTTAAAGTATATGTATATTGTAAGTATGTGTATATTGTTTAAAGCTGTGAGAACTAAACTCACATTGTGCAAATTATTTATTGTTTATTGTAGAGTTTACTGTGCTGTGAGTAATTGTGTGCGCATCAGATGTGTAATCTGATGCTGCTTAAATGTTGTACATGTCATGTCATGACTGCTATGTTGCTCGGAACTGCACCTAAGAATTTCACCTACTGTTGCACTTGTGCATATGTAGAGTGACAAATAAAGTGATTTGATTTGATTGATTTGAAACTTGATTTTATGAGCTTCCATAGACACTTTCTAATTATCATCATCATGTCAATCATCAATGATAACAAAATAAATCAATACATTGCATCACGTTTTCTGAGGTTTTCTCAGCAGTGATGTAACATAAGAACCTCCAAAACATAATCAAAATATTTCACTATGTTTTTTCTAACAGAGTTATAAGCCATTACTTTTAAGTATGCCAGTTAGACGTGAAATCATTAAAAATGGCTTCAGGGTGTGAGAGGTTAAAAACTGAACGTGTCTGCTTAATAAAGCGTGAGCCGAACGAGAGTCACAGCACAGACCATCAGCAGGAGTTGGATCTCATTCATCATGAGAGTGAGGAGCTGACTGACAAGATGATGGCAGAAGATTTTGTTTCAAAGCGAAATGTACAAGCGCCTATTTAAGTGAGTTTGTCATTGTACTGTCTTGCTGTAGCCTGATAAGCCAGACCCACATCAAGATGTTTGGTCTGGGAACACACCATTGGCAGGGCTCAATCCGAGAGGCGGGATAAACAGTTGTCTTTCAAATTCCCTCTGCACGCAATAGGATAGCGCTACAACCAACACATTAGTGGTGAGACAACAATCACAAGCCACCTCACCGTACTAATGACTGCGCAATAGATCTTATTCCAGGAGCAACACCGCCCAAGGGTCGTATCTTCCTGTTATCCCAACCTGAATCCGAATCTATGAAGAAGTACATCGAGGAGGAACTAGCCATGGGGTTTATTTGACCATCTACTTCTCCTGCATCTGCTGGGTTCTTCTTCGTGGGGAAGCATCGACTACCGGGGTCTAAATGAGGTCACAGTTAAGTTCCGCTACCCTCTGCCATTGGTTCAGCCAGGTACTTCACCAAACTTGATCTTCGCAGTGCCTATAACCTAATCCGCATAAGGAGGGGCGACGAATGGAAAACTGCATTCTCAACTACTACTGGGCACTATGAATATCTTGTGATGCCCTTCGGGCTGGTCAATAGTCCGTCTGTATTTCAAGCTTTTATCAACAACGTATTCAGAGACATGTTAAACAGGTTTGTGACCGTCTACATTGATGACATTTTGATTTATTCCGACACCATGGAGGAACATATCACTCAGGTCAGACAGGTTCTGCAGAGGCTAATCCAGTTTCAACTATACGCCAAGGCGGAGAAGTGTGAGTTCCACAAAACATCCACGTCCTTCCTCGGCTACGTCATGAGTCCAGAGGGCGTCGCAATGGATGAGAAGAAGGTAACCGCCATCCTGAACTGGCCACGTCCCAATACACTCAAGGAATTACAACGTTTTCTGGGGTTCGCCAACTTCTACCACAGATTCATCCGAAATTTCAGTACCATAGCCTGTCCGCTTACCAGCATGGTGAAGAAGGGGCAAAATTGACTTGAGTGGCTTCCACCTGCCATTAAAGCCTTCCAGGACCTCAAAGAACGCTTTGCTTCCGCTCCCATTCTCCACCATCCTGACCCTTCTCTCCCGTTCGTTGTCGAGGTGGATGCATCCAGCACTGGTCTCGGGGCCATACTTTCTCAAAGGCAAGGTGATCCATCTAAACTCTACCCCTGTGCTTTTTGTTCCAGGAAGCTAACTCTGGCAGAACGTAACTACGATGTCGGGGATCGAGCATTACTGGCCATGAAGACCGCCTTCGAGGAGTGGCGTCACTGGCTGTAGGGGGCTACACATCCCTTCATTGTCCTAACAGACCACAAAAACTTAGAGTACCTCTGAACGGCCAAAAGACTCAACCCACGTCAAGCCCGCTGGTCCCTGTTCTTCTCCCGTTTCCACTTCACTGTCACCTACCGTCCTGGATCCAAGAATATCAAGGCAGATGCCCTGTCGCGACAGTTCAAAGGTGAGAATCAAGCTCAAGACCATGAGACTATATTACCTGTATCTCTTGTTGTTGCACCCATACAGTGGGATATTATGACGGAGCTGGAACAGGCCAATGCTGAGAATGAGACACCCTCTGACTGTCCCCTGGAGAAAACCTTTGTGCCCCATGGCTATCGCAGACGTGTCATGGAGATGGTTCACAACTCTCCCTCTTCCGGTCATCCTGGTATTACTGCAACCACTCAACTGCTTCAGAACCGGTTCTGGTGGCCATCTCTGCCCAAGGACACAGTTCACTTTGTCAATGCATGCCAGGTCTGCCAAGAAATAAACCCTCTCATCAACTCCCTGCTGGCTTGCTGCAACCTCTACCACTTTCACGCCGCCCCTGGTCCCACATCGCCGTGGACTTCATCACGGATCTGCCTGTGTCGAATGGCTACACCACCATACTCACTGTGGTAGACCGGTTTTCCAAGGCATGCCGCCTTATTCCCCTCGCCAAGCTACCCACGGCCATTCAAACTGCCGAACACTTATGCAACTGGGTCTTCCGTATGTATGGTCTACCAGAAGACATTGTGTCTGACCGGGGTCCCCAGTTTACTTTTCGCCTCTGGTCTGCATTCTGTCAAGCACTCAACATCAATGTCAGCCTCACTTCGGGCTATCACCCACAAGCCAATGGCCAAACAGAATGTTTAAACCAAGAACTCACCCGTTTTCTCCGTTCCTACTGCACTCAAAACCAGAGCGACTGGTCCCGATACTTGCTGTGGGCTGAATACGCCCAGAATTCCCTGCACAAACCATTCCAGTGCATCCTTGAATTCCAACCGCCATTATTCCCATGGTCGGGAGAGCCCACTAACGTTCCCGCAGTCAACGACTGGATGACGCGCAGCAAGGCGACGTGGGATAGAGCTCACACCTACCTGCGACAGGCGGTCCAACTCCCTTCTCTGGCCATCGGAGGGAGCCATCACCGGAATACTAACTAACTCATGTTAACTGTCTGTTTATCCCTGCCTGACCCTGCCTGTACGACCTCGCTATTCCAATAAAGCATGCAAATGGATCCCAGTCTAAGTGATGAATCATTACACTGTCACTGTATGATAATCGAAATGAGCTGGATGACATCACCGTTTTCTCCAGAGTGGCTGTACAGCCGAATCAAATTCTGTTGCATTATTTTCCTGTTTAACACTGTGAAGCTGCTTTGAAACAATCTTCATTGTAAAAAGCGCTATATAAATAAAGTTGACTTGACTTGACAACTGATTTGTGCCGACCCTGGTTGTGTCGAAATGCAATGCGGCCATTGTTGTGACTCTAACTTAACAGGAAATGAAAGTTCAATATGACCACGTCACATCTCTCGCTCAGTCAAGTGAACCTAGCAAATGTGAAATGTGTAAAATGTGTAGTGTACAAGAAATAGTTAAGACATTAAGAGATCTGATTTGTGAAGCAGTAGGCTACTACCATGAAACAGGCAAGTTCACTTATGAAATAAAATATAATCTTATTAAATTTATTTCAATTTGCTGGTAACTGCAGCTGCTTGACCTAGCAGTCATTTCCCTCCTCAGCATGAGGTGGTATTTATTTCCTCTCACGAACATCTCCTCCGCCCCTGTTTTAAACCCTGCATGATCAGAGCTCTTCCACTCTGTCCTGAAGGGCTTCTCAATGGTCTCTTCAAAGGGCTCTCGCTTCCTCCGAGTGTGAGGATTCAAATGGACGAGGGGGGGTTAGGTTAAGATGACAGGTGGGGTGAAATGTTGAGAAGTGGGTATTTATCCTCTCTAGCAGTGATGATAATTATGACCAATTGACATCCTCCGTTCCTCTGAAAACCATTCTCTCCAATCCCTCGTGGAGGATAGTGCTTAAAACGTCTCATTGACTGCCTCTTCCGAAAGAAGACAGGTCGAATTACATCAACCGTTTGCAGCCTTGTTATTTTAATGTCTTTTAGATGGGATATAGTCATTTTTGTCTTTATCTGAGATGACTATAATGTCTTTTTGACAGTGAGAAAGAATTTCAAGGTTCTTACTGATTTACTTATCTTATATATCTTATATATCTTACAGCTCTGCTGGACATTCCTGCAGTCAGCATGCCAATTGCAAGCACCCTTAAAACTGCACATTTTAAGGCCATTACATACTCCGCAAGAACAGAGAAAAAAGTTCTCGCTCCCAGGGTTGCTTGAACAAAATGACGTCATGTTCTCACAGCCCTGGTTTGGGAGTTCTCGCAGCTTGTTCTCGACACATCATCTGAGCAGAACGTTTTTATTGTGGGTGTCCGAGAACTATTGTGTGATTGGTCAGAAATTTAAACGCATGCTGCAGTGGGCGGGGCCTCTGAGGACTGAGTTCGGCACCTGCTTTTCTTGTGAAGTATGGAATGTCCTGACCAGAACGAACTTTGTTCTTGTTCTTGCCACCTCGAGAAAACAAACAAATTTATTTGTTCTTGCGGAGTATGTACCAAGCTTTAGAGTGGCCTTTTATTGCAAGTTACAAAAAACACACAAGCAGTGCTGACTGACTCTGATCACGGGCAGGTGTTCTCCGAGTCCGGATCGACTCGGGTATTAGACACAAATGTTAAACAGGTCGGGTCCCGGGTCCACAGGTCTCGGGGGCTCCTTGAAGACCTCTACTCTTGACCACAAGTTATTTTCTCTGTGTTTTGTATCTCTCCTCACATTTGTATTTCTCGTTCATTACTGCTGTCTGTCAGCACCTGTCATTGGATTCCTCCCTCGCTGTACACCTCCGTCTCTCTCCCTCCTTCCTCGTGTGCTGATGATTTAGCCAGTGATATTTTCCCTCAGTAATGCAATAGAGAGCGTAGACTGGTGATTATTCTGCCAGCCATATTGACTCAGCAGCTCGCGCTCAGAGGTGTGCTTTAAATCAAAACAGCCTCATTTTATGCCTAATTTTCCTGTCTTTTTTTCCTCTCTCTCTCTCTCTCTCTCTCTCTCTCTCTCTCTCTCTCTCTCTCTCTCTCTCTCTCTCTCTCTCTCTCTCTCTCTCTCTCTCTCTCTCTCTCTCTCTCTCTCTTTCACTCACTTTCTCTCGCTCTTTCTGTGCAGAGTATCCAAATCGTTTTAATTTTCTGGGGGGAAAACGGACGTTCTCATCGATTTCTTCTCTCCTTTTCTCCTGTGTATTTTCTAGCTTGTTGTGAAGTTTATGTTCACTCTAAAAAAAAAAGGTTCTATATGGCACCAAAAATGGTTCTTCGTCGTAATCATAGAGGAACCACTTTTGGTGCTATATAGCACCATATCTTAACATGTTCTGTATATGGTAGCGGTGCTATATAGCGCCTTAGTCAAAGAACCGGTGAAAAACCTCTGAAGAACCGCTGAAGAACCTCTGAAGAACCACTGAAGCACCAAAATTGGTGCTATATAGCACTTAAAAAGGTTCCCCTATGATTACGAGCCAAGAACCATTTTTGGTGCCATATAGAACCTTTTTTTTTTTAGAGTGTACCAATACCAGTGAAATGTCATGAACACTTTTTTATTTAATTAAATTAATAATAATACTATCAATAATAATACTTATTATATTTAATAAATTAACAGTAAATATGAATAAATATAATGTGCATAAATGATTGTTTTGACATTATTATAATTAGTTAGTTATAATAATAAATTAAACAATTCAATGTAGCTCAAATATTAGTTCAGCATTTTTCAATTAGGTAAATATTGCAGTGAACGGTTTTCTCTTTCTTATTATGGTTAGGCTAGTATTTTTATTAATATGTATTATATTGTAAATAGAGGCATGTCTTAAAAGCTGCAGTAACACTTAGGGCTGAATTGCGATTTTTTTAACCAATATTGCGATTGCGATTTAATATGCGATTATTTTTTAAACTCGTTATCTTCTGTATTATTCAACAATACATAATTGTATAGTAATGGTGGAAATCTTTAATTGGTACCTCACGATCCGATTCCGATCCCAAAAGAATTCTTGAACTTTTTCCTTATTAATTATTAATATTAATCTTATAAATGTATTAAAAACTTTAAATGTTTTTTATTATGATATAATTATAAGCTTTTTAAAATAACTACACATTATAACATTTTAATTAAAACAATTGCATGTTAATAATTTTAAATATATAAACTAATATAGCTGCAAAACATAAGCTAGCAAATCATAAAGAGGAACAAAAAAACATATTACAATCAATGAACAAAGAGTTTGATTGATTTTTCTCTTTCTCAGCTTTAGCCTACTGTTGTTTGATTATTAATGATGACATCATCATAGACAGCGGGAGACCTGCATTCACACTAATGCACAGATCTCTTTTGAAATATAAGATGTTTTTGCCCTGTCTGTTTAATTCATTAAGACATTACTGATGGTGTTTACATTAATGTTGCGTCATAAAACATTTTGAGACGCACACAGACGCGTGCTCGTGAGCACTCTTCATAAAGCGCCGCGTGAGGTAACACTGCAAGGTCTAATGCACAATTCTGATATTTTGATACAAATCCATCTTTTCCTTTTGTTTATTGCACATTCACTTTGCATGTCACTACACTTCTTTTTTAAGTTGAAAATACGGGTATTGTTACTTTATTCCTACTTTGTTGTCTGTCCTGTATAGGGATATCACGATACCAAAATTCCAGTAGTCTGTACCAATACCATAAAAAATGTCACGGTTCTCGGTACCAATTTCGGTACCACAGCAAAAAAACTAAATTCAGTTCAATTCAATGATTTTATTATTCATGATGATAATCTTTATATATTAATAATGGCCTACATATAACATTTGAAGGCAACATGCTGTTTAAAAGTAAACATTGTTTACAAAAAAGATCAAGTGAAAAATAAGAAACCCTCTAGGCACACCTAATAATAATAATAATTATTATTATTAGTAGTAGTATTATTATTAGTATTATTACATAGAGATGTAGCTAAATCTACTGTACAACAGTAGCCTATTACACACTCACCTAAAGGATTATTAGGAGCACCTGTTCAATTTCTCATTAATGCAATTATCTGATCAACCAATCACATGGCAGTTGCTTCAATGCATTTAGGGGTGTGGTCCTGGTCAAGACAATCTCAAACTGAACTCCAAACTGAATGTCAGAATGGGAAAGAAAGGTGATTTAAGCAATTTTGAGCGTGGCATGGTTGTTGGTGCCAGACGGGCCGGTCTGAGTATTTCACAATCTGCTCAGTTACTGGGATTTTCACGCACAACCATTTCTAGGGTTTACAAAGAATGGTGTGAAAAGGGAAAAGCATCCAGTATGCGGCAGTCCTGTGGGCGAAAATGCCTTGTTGATGCTAGAGGTCAGAGGAGAATGGGCCGACTGATTCAAGCTGATAGAAGAGCAACTTTGACTGAAATAACCACTCGTTACAACCGAGGTATGCAGCAAAGCATTTGTGAAGCCACAACACGCACAACCTTGAGGCGGATGGGCTACAACAGCAGAAGACCCCACCGGGTACCACTCATCTCCACTACAAATAGGAAAAAGAGGCTACAATTTGCACAAGCTCACCAAAATTGGACAGTTGAAGACTGGAAAAATGTTGCCTGGTCTGATCAGTCTCGTTTTTTTTGTTGAGACATTCAGATGGTAGAGTCAGAATTTGGCGTAAACAGAATGATAACATGGATCCATCATGCCTTGTTACCACTGTGCAGGCTGGTAGTGGTGGTGTAATGGTGTGGGGGATGTTTTCTTGGCACACTTTAGGCCCCTTAGTGCCAATTGGGCATCGTTTAAATGCCATGGCCTACCTGAGCATTGTTTCGGACCATGTCCATCCCTTTATGACCACCATGTACCCATCCTCTGATGGCTACTTCCAGCAGGATAATGCACCATGTCACAAAGCTCGAATCATTTCAAATTGGTTTCTTGAACATGACAATGAGTTCACTGTACTAAAATGGCCCCCACAGTCACCAGATCTCAACCCAATAGAGCATCTTTGGGATGTGGTGGAACGGGAGCTTCGTGCCCTGGATGTGCATCCCACAAATCTCCATCAACTGCAAGATGCTATCCTATCAATATGGGCCAACATTTCTAAAGAATGCTTTCAGCACCTTGTTGAATCAATACCACGTAGAATTAAGGCAGTTCTGAAGGCGAAAGGGGGTCAAACAGTATTAGTATGGTGTTCCTAATAATCCTTTAGGTGAGTGTATATCTGTCAATTTCTTCAAGTTAAACCAAACTTTTATTTTGATGGTTGCCGTAAAGACCTATTAGTGTCTGTGTTCATGTCATAATATGACAGTTTTCTCAAATGAAACGGTCATGAAGTGACTTTAAACAGTATTAAATAGTATTTTGCAGTTTAATATTCACAGACACTAGTATATATTCGGCTACAGTCTGGATCCCTGCGCTTAGATAAACACAGAAGCGACTGAACAGTGCTCTGGGTACCGAATATACTCGGTACGGTACCAGTTCTACAGAAATGCCTAGTCCTGTATAATTCCTCCCTTTCCTGTCACCTCTGTCCTTTCTCTGTCACACATTCTTCTTTTTCTTTCTGTAGTCTTTTTTTCTTCTCTTTACCATAGTGGTCAGTTCCTAGCCTGGCTCTGCCCCTTACGTACTTCTGCAAAATATAAATTTTTCCTTCAGTACTCCATTTGGGATTGTGGTATATTCTCTGGTTTTCTCCGGTCAAATTTGAACTGGTCCAATCAGCGAACAGAGGAGTGGCTGAGAACGATGGCGTTGATGTCGTGCGCTAGTTTTGAGATGACAAGTGTCATGACCAAACGTTAGCGATTGGTTATGGCAGATCCAGAGCGGCTCTGGGCAGATCCAATAGTTTTAAACTTCAGCAGAGTTCCCGCTTTAAAGGAAGTTAACACATGTCAATGGAGAGTGGCTAGACTCTCTGTACAAATGAAATGTATGAGAGTCTGGTAGGACCAGGCTAGTCGGTGCCAGGAGAGCTGCGTAAAAAAAGTGATTAAAGAAAAAAGAGAGGGAATACAAAGTAAGAAAAACTAAAATCATAGAAAGCATGGCGTTTTAAACAGGTGTGGAAAGAGAAAGAGATAGATGGAACGATGGATGGAATTTAAATTTGTTGCAGCTCTAACAGATGCTAAAACATTAGCCTCTCTATATTGTTTACTGCTGGCTATTTTGACTTTGTCATCTTAGAAACACTTTTTAAATGATGAAATGGCCTTTCATCGCTTGGGATAAGGCCTGTTTTCTCCACAGATTTGCTCGCACACCCCCTTTTGTCCACCATCTGCTTGCATCCTGCCAAAATGATGCTATGTGCTTATATAAGATGAATGCTCTTGTTGATTTATGGTAAAATGGTTGATGTAAGTCTGAGAAATAATGTGGCGGAAAGAGGAGCTTCTGGGACAAAAACCAACTGTGATGCATCTCAAACAGTGGAATCTCAAACAAACAATAGTCACAGGGAATTTTGCCATTGCAGTTGTTTTCTCTGAACGAGCTTAGGAGGTAATTGAATGTCTGAGAGATTTCTGTCCCTCCATTGACAGCTACGAAACACTTTGACGCTTCAAAAAGTTCATAAAGAGATCATAAAACTAATCCATATCAATTGAGCGGTTTAGTCCACATTTTCTGAAGAGACTCGTTCACTATATGAGATTTAATTTAGTCTTTTATTCACATATTAACATTGATCAGCGAACATAAACAGAAGCTCAACCAAAGCTACTTGACGTGTGAGAACAAACCTCTCTCTGAAGCTCAAACGTGATGCGTAACACAAGAATGAACCTCATTGGTTCTTGCTGAAGCTCAAATGTGATGCGTAACACGAGAATGAACCTCATTGGTTCTTGCTGAAGCTCAAATGTGATGCGTAACAGGAGAGTGAACCTCATTGGTTCTTGCTGAAGCTCAAACGTGATGCGTAACACGAGAATGAACCTCATTGGTTCTTGCTGAAGCTCAAACATGATGCGTAACACGAGAATGAACCTCATTGGTTCTTGCTGAAGCTCAAACATGATGCGTAACACAAGAATAAACCTCATTGGTTCCTGCTGAAGCTCAAACGTTATGCGTAACACGAGAATGAACCTCATTGGTTCCTGCTGAAGCTCAAACGTGATGCGTAACATGAGAATGAACCTCATTGGTTCTTGCTGAAGCTCAAACATGATGCGTAACACAAGAATAAACCTCATTGGTTCCTGCTGAAGCTCAAACGTTATGCGTAACACGAGAATGAACCTCATTGGTTCCTGCTGAAGCTCAAACGTGATGCGTAACACGAGAATGAACCTCATTGGTTCTTGCTGAAGCTCAAATGTGATGCGTAACAGGAGAGTGAACCTCATTGGTTCTTGCTGAAGCTCAAACGTGATGCGTAACACGAGAATGAACCTCATTGGTTCTTGCTGAAGCTCAAACATGATGCGTAACACGAGAATGAACCTCATTGGTTCTTGCTGAAGCTCAAACGTGATGCGTAACACAAGAATAAACCTCATTGGTTCCTGCTGAAGCTCAAACGTTATGCGTAACACGAGAATGAACCTCATTGGTTCCTGCTGAAGCTCAAACGTGATGCGTAACATGAGAATGAACCTCATTGGTTCTCGCACGTCAAGCGAACATGCTTAGGCTTCTGTTTACCGTTTTGTGAGTTGATGAATGTGTGAATAAAAGTCTAAATTTAATCTGTTCATCATATAAAGCGACTGAGTCTTTAGAACAAACCACGCAATTCATATGTATTAGTTTTACAATCTCTTTATGAACTTTTTGAAGATTTTCAGTTGAGTAGGTGTTCAACACAGGGACAGAAAGCATTCAACATGCTTAAATGTTACTGATTATTTTAATCAAGTCACTGTCAATCTTTTTCAGTGCAAACACTCAACAATATTTCCACAATTGGGAGAATGCAAGTAAATGTTTTATTGATTTGCCACGCAAATTGTGTTTAGCACAGATTTTTCTGGGTGCTGTTACTTGATTTGCATCATTTCTTTAGGGAATTGGCCAGTGAAACAATAAAGTCTGCATCTGGCAAGAGCAATTCACTGTCAGTTAATTCCCCTCTAAGTGCTTGACAGATTGATTTACAGTCAAATATCGTGATCTTTGAAATGATGAGCATCTTTGAAATGATCCATTTCAAAGACGCTCGTCTTTTGCTCAAAAAGAAGTTTGAATTTGGTTTGATTATTTTGGACACATAAAACCAATTATTTGGCATGAGCTCTAATACTTGAGTCTGACTTGCAGTTTGGAAAGCCATGACTTGGTTACGGCTCTGTGTTATTGTAAGTGTGCCCCTCGCAGCTCAGCTAAGCAGATGAGTCATAATTAGAATTAAGCCTAAATTGGCTTCCATTCCCCCTATACTCAGAGCCGCATGGTGCAAAACAAGCCCAAAATGTCACGACTCATGAATGTGAGATCATTTACATAAATCTGCATAAATTTGAACATCACCACACTGTCACACATTCCCTTCCTGTGGCACTACAGTAAACATCGCTGTGTGTTAATCTCGCTGCCACTGCATGGGTTTTCCCAATGATGATGTGAAATCTGAAAGTGTTTTTCGAATATTACCTTTCATGCAGTGTGTCGTGTAGCTGCTTGTGAATGCAACAGGTTTGCAAAGATCAAACTGCACAGCAAATAAAGTCATTGTCTCCTAAAAGAAAGAATCGATTCTGAACTGCCAAAACGAGTCGACAAAAATTCCAGTCTTACTTCTGTAACACATTTGCATAATGCTAGTCTATGGTCTTCACTGGCTTCCCTCTAACAACATCTGCGTTGACCCTCAAACACTGCAGTTGTAGCTGTAGACTGGAAGAGTTTGGTTTGTATTGTCGACATGTAGAGAAGACTCTGTTTTCTGCAATGCAAATTCACGTTGATGCACTTCAAAAGCACGAGGACTCATGGTGGAATTGATACAGTAAAACCAATGTCAGTGTTAACATTTGGATTCGATACAAGATGGCGCGTCTCAAAAACAGAGGCGATCATGCTTTTTCTGTTATTGGCCCTAAGTTGTGGAATAGTCTCCCAATTCATATTCAAGCTGCCTCAACTCTGTCTATTGTTAAAGGGATCCCCTGGTGTTAAGACTTGTATGGCTTAATATAACATAAATGATGTCTCTTACTGAAATATGTAATAGAAAACCCCTATTTAAAAAATGCATTATATATTTGGACAATGGGCGCCGCCATTTTGTTTGCGTTCTAGATCGATGACGTAGAATGGTTGCACTCTGCAATCAACTGGCGCTACCCGTAGCTATTTTTACCACAACACACCTCGAAAAATGATTTAAACAAAACCAATCAATTGCTTTGTAGTTGTATTTAAAACACACTCAAACACACGTGCACATAAATGCCGAGTGCAACCATTCTACGTCATTGACCTAGAATGCAAACAAAATGGCGCCGCCCATGGTCCAAATATTTAATGTATTTTTTAAATATGAGTTTTCTACTACATATTTCAGTAAGAGACATAATTTATGTTATATTAAGCCATACAAGTCTTAACACCAGGGGATCCCTTTAAGTCTACTCTTAAAACTTATTACTTCTCCCTGGCATTTAATATTTCTTGCTGTGCAATGATCATTTATTTTAATGCACCTCATCCAATGTACATTGTGTGTTTTATAGATTGTGTATTATTGTTTGTAATCTTGTTGACTGTTCCGTTTTGCATACTCTGTGCAGCACTTTGGTCGACTTTGGTTGTTTTACATGTGCTATATAAATAAACATTGTGTTTTATTGTATTGTATTGTTACTGTTCGTATCACTGTGTATCAAGAGCTGAGGAAGATCCAGAGCTGAAATTCAGTTATGGTTATAAGCAGTTTGTTTTTGACACAATCTGTAAACTGTAGACCAATCCCAACAGACTAGGCCATCTGACCAATCAGAGAAGAGTATACCAATCCCAACAGACTGGGCCATCTGACCAATCAGAGAAGAGTAGACCAATCCCAACAGACTGGGCCATCTGACCAATCAGAGAAGAGTAGACCAATCCCAACAGACTGGGCCATCTGACCAATCAGAGAAGAGTAGACCAATCCCAACAGACTGGGCCATCTGACCAATCAGAGAAGAGTAGACCAATCCCAACAGACTGGGCCATCTGACCAATCAGAGAAGAGTAGACCAATCCCAACAGACTGGGCCATCTGACCAATCAGAGAAGAGTAGACCAATCCCAACAGACTGGGCCATCTGACCAATCAAAGCAGAGTAGACCAATCCCAACAGACTGGGCCGTCTGACCAATCAAAGCAGAGTAGACCAATCCCAACAGACTGGGCCATCTGACCAATCAGAGCAGAGTAGACCAATCCCAACAGACTGGGCCATCTGACCAATCAGAGCAGAGAAAGCTGTTGGAAAGGAGGGGTTTAGAGAGACTAAATCCTTTATCAAACCGTTTGAGACACTCAGTACGTTTACATGGACAACAATACTCCGATATTAATCTGATTAAGACCATACTCTGATTAAGAAACTACCATGTAAACAGCGATTTCTAATTACCTTAATCCGGTTAAAGCCATACTCGAATTAAACAAAAATCGAATTAAGACATGTGGAGTATGCCTATTTTAGTCGCATTATCCAAGTGCATTGTAGACATGTACACACCTTAATCTAACTATTAACGTCGTGTATGAGTTTTCGCCGCATTTTGTGACAGGACACACACCAGGCACACACATCAGGCAAGTGCAGAGGGGAGGGCTTTGGGGGCTCGTATCAAAAGTATATAAAGTGCCCCTCTAAACAATCATCAATAATATTGTGACAAATAAAACAGAATTTGAATTATAATTAAATAACCGCGTGTACAAATTAAAACAGTAACAATGCGCTCAAATTCCCGTTTATCTTTTACGTATCTTTCAGTCTGAAATGTCGTTGCCATGACGTGTTGCTATGGTGCGTGACTGCGTGTCTTGCTTGACTGCTCACTCGGACATGGCCTCCTCTATATTTTTTTTCTTTGTGTTGTAATAATTCTGCTAATTGTAAAAGTAAAATACAATACGTTTGTATCTGTAATCCCAGATTCATAATTGTCTGCTTACAACAGCGGTCGGGAACCTCTAGGCTCGCGAGCCATATGGCCATTCAGTGAGCGCTTGTGGCTCGATGGCAGAAAAAAACAATCCAAACAATCACGATTTTGAAACCTTAATTTTCATCATTAATCAAAGCTATTATTCGAAATGTTGGCTGTCAAGAAGGAGGCAAGATGGGCAGTGTCTCTTAAAAAAAACTGAAAGACACAATATATACAAAAAAAAAATATATATATATATATATATATACAGGTCCTTCTCAAAAAATTAGCATATTGTGATAAAGTTCATTATTTTCCATAATGTAATGATAAAAATTAAACTTTCATATATTTTAGATTCATTGCACACCAACTGAAATATTTCAGGTCTTTTATTGTTTTAATACTGATGATTTTGGCATACAGCTCATGAAAACCCCAAATTCCTATCTCAAAAAATGTGCATATTTCATCCGACCAATAAAAGAAAAGTGTTTTTAATACAAAAAAAGTCAACCTTCAAATAATTATGTTCAGTTATGCACTCAATACTTGGTCGGGAATCCTTTTGCAGAAATGACTGCTTCAATGCGGCGTGGCATGGAGGCGATCAGCCTGTGGCACTGCTGAGGTGTTATGGAGGCCCAGGATGCTTCGATAGCGGCCTTAAGCTCATCCAGAGCGTTGGGTCTTGCGTCTCTCAACTTTCTCTTCACAATATCCCACAGATTCTCTATGGGGTTCAGGTCAGGAGAGTTGGCAGGCCAATTGAGCACAGTAATACCATGGTCAGTAAACCATTTACCAGTGGTTTTTGCACTGTGAGCAGGTGCCAGGTCGTGCTGAAAAATGAAATCATCTCCATAAAGCTTTTCAGCAGATGGAAGCATGAAGTGCTCCAAAATCTCCTGATAGCTAGCTGCATCGACCCTACCCTTGATAAAACACAGTGGACCAACACCAGCAGCTGACATGGCACCCCAGACCATCACTGACTGTGGGTACTTGACACTGGACTTCAGGCATTTTGGCATTTCCTTCTCCCCAGTCTTCCTCCAGACTCTGACACCTTGATTTCCGAATGACATGCAAAATTTGCTTTCATCTGAAAAAAGTACTTTGGACCACTGAGCAACAGTCCACTGCTGCTTCTCTGTAGCCCAGGTCAGGCGCTTCTGCCGCTGTTTCTGGGTCAAAAGTGGCTTGACCTGGGGAATGCGGCACCTGTAGCCCATTTCCTTCACACGCCTGTGCACGGTGGCTCTGGATGTTTCTACTCCAGACTCAGTCCACTGCTTCCGCAGGTCCCCCAAGGTCTGGAATCGGTCCTTCTCCACAATCTTCCTCAGGGTCCGGTCACCTCTTCTCGTTGTGCAGCGTTTGCCACACTTTTTCCTTCCCACAGACTTCCCACTGAGGTGCCTTGATACAGCACTCTGGGAACAGCCTATTCGTTCAGAAATTTCTTTCTGTGTCTTACCCTCTTGCTTGAGGGTGTCAATGATGGCCTTCTGGACAGCAGTCAGGTCGGCAGTCTTACCCATGATTGCGGTTTTGAGTAATGAACCAGGCTGGGAGTTTTTAAAAGCCTCAGGAATCTTTTGCAGGTGTAATTTTGATTCAGATGATTAGGTTAATAGCTCGTTTAGAGAACCTTTTCATGATATGCTAATTTATTGAGATAGGAATTTGGGGTTTTCATGAGCTGTATGCCAAAATCATCAGTATTAAAACAATAAAAGACCTGCAATATTTCAGTTGGTGTGCAATGAATCTAAAATATATGAAAGTTTATTTTTTATCATTACATTATGGAAAATAATGAACTTTATCACAATATGCTAATTTATTGAGAAGGACCTGTATATATATATATATGTGGATGCGGACCATATATACATATATGTATATATACATATATGTGGATGCGGAACACGAGTGGAAACGACAGGCGGGATTTATCATGTGAACCAATCATAGCTTATCATAACCAATCACATCCAATCATAGCGCAGTAGAGGCATTACCTCCTCTCACGTGACTTTCTCCCATTCATTCTCAATGAGCCATCCATCAGACCAACAGCATGCGTTAGAGGCTCTGTTAAAAGTCAATGGGCTCAGGGGAGGCAAGAGAGATGCAGCGTCCCGCTGTAACTTCACCTGCAGGTGTCACTGTGGGACAATAGCCAGGTTTCCATCCAAGGATTTTTTGGGGGAAAAAATGTTTAGTTCATCTAAATGTTTACCGATATAGCTGATGGAAATGCCAATTATTGATAATTTTTTGCAAATGTCGACCCAATCTTTTTCTGTTTAACTTAAGCTAATGTCGATACTTCAAATGTCGTGAAAAACTAGTTTGGAAACACTTTTTGTCGAGAAATAGCTGTATATATATATATACAGAAATATATATATATATATATATAATTACATTAAAAAGTATAAAAGTCACTCGTTTTTATAAAGTCACACTGTCCAACAGCGACACCCGCAGGTAAAGTTACAGCGGGTTGCCTGAGCCCATTGATTTGAACAGACCTACGAAAGTCGCGCTATGATTGGACACCGGACAGCGTAGCGTGGCATGGGTACGTAATGACGTACTATTAATCGAGCTATGTTCTGTAACATGTAAAATGGGAACATGAATGTAATATTCTAAAAGCAACTCATGTAAACGCCTTAATCAGATTATTGTCTTATTCAGAGTAAGGTCAATAATTAGATTACTGCTGTCCATGTAAACGTAGTCACTGTGAGAAAAGAACTGATGCTGTAATGTACATTATGGGAATAATTAAAGTGTTTTTCCGTGGATTCATGTACATCTATTGTGGAGGACTTCAAAACAACATTAGGAATGTTTAAAATGAACAAAAAGCACAATAGGGGCACTTTAAAGTTCTGTCATAAATTTATTTTTCTATTTTGGTATTTCCCTGGGAGATCACTTATAATGGGTTCACACATCATGGGTTAGTGCACCAAAATCAGAACAATCCTAACTTTGTGGCTGTGGGCTTGCGGTCAGGCCCAATATATTTGGAAACCCTCAAATTGTTAATGTCAGACTTAAGTTGCTCGATTCTATCGTTGGAATCTTTTGGAAGTCCACAGGTGTTTCAGGCCAGGACCAGTTTGGCAATTTCTGACCACTTGCACCCTTATTGTATATACCAGTCTTACTGTTTCTCAGATGTTTATGAATTATATTATGCATTTTTCTTCTTCCTTGTATATCTTATATTCTGGTATATAGGCACAATATTGAATTTAGTGTGAATGAAAGCAAGGCTGTGAGGAATAGACAAGTCTTTACAATGGCATGCACTGTATAAAGGTCCTAATTCTTAAAAGTCACAACTTTAACAAATGTTTTATGTCTACTGAAATTCTTTTGGAAAGATATTTCATCAGCTTTACAATCAGTGTGTTGTTAAACAACAGTACGGTGTGTTGAACACAGCCTCATTTTCACTCCTGTCAAAAATTAAATATGGCTTTACCCTGACTAAGGTCTATTCAGTGGCGTGCAGTGCTGTTCTGAGAGGAAGAAAAGTCCTCACAGCTTTTAATGTTAATTATGTCAAAGTTATATTGACACGTTTTCCTGGTTAACACTATAACATTTACATTTAATCATTTGATCAACTGGGCTAGTTCTGGGCTGATTTCTCGCCTTTCTTAG
Source organism: Romanogobio albipinnatus (assembly GCA_023566225.1). Lineage (NCBI taxonomy): Eukaryota > Metazoa > Chordata > Actinopteri > Cypriniformes > Gobionidae > Romanogobio > Romanogobio albipinnatus. The sequence continues at coordinate 10,541,933 of CM042239.1, read as the reverse complement.
GATCATTGAGACCGCACGAGGTGAGATCTTGCATGGAGTCCGAGGGAGATTGCCAGTCATGTTTAGCTTCTTCCATTTTCTAATGATTGCTCCAACAGTGGACCTTTTTTCACCAAGCTGCTTGGCAATTTCCCCGTAGCCCTTTCCAGCCTTGTGGAGGTGTACAATTTTGTCTCTAGTGTCTTTGGACAGCTCTTTGGTCTTGGCCATGTTAGTAGTTGGATTCTTACTGATTGTATGGGGTGGACAGGTGTCTTTTTGCAGCTAACGACCTCAAACAGGTGCATCTAATTTAGGATAATAAATGGAGTGGAAGTGGACATTTTAAAGGCAGACTAACAGGTCTTTGAGGGTCAGAATTCTAGCTGATAGACAGGTGTTCAAATAATTATTTGCAGCTGTATCATACAAATAAATAGTAACAAAATCATATGTTGTGATTTCTGGATTTTTTTTTTTTTTAGATTATGTCTCTCACAGTGGACATGCACCTACGTTGACAATTTCAGACCCCTCCATGATTTCCAAGTGGGAGAACTTGCAAAATAGCAGGGTGTTCAAATACTTATTTTCCTCACTGTATAAGATTGCAGTAATGTACACATTTTCAGATTACATCTATATTTTATTTTTGAACTGATGTACAGATGTTCTTTTCAATAGTCGTCTTACTTTTTTGAGCTCATTAGTCATCAAAGCTCAATAAACACTGCAGGTGTGATGATGGTCACAGACATGATGTACCTTTAATTACACCTTTAATTATCTTATTGCTCATTAAAAAACCCCACAGATTATGTTTTCAAGCCATTTCAAGTTTGATTTTGACGTGACATAAAGCATGACATCTAGGCAGGTGAGCTGTTTACTTGCTTATTAATTAGTCTTCCATTAACACCATCATTTGTTCACTTATATGTGGATGCGGAACACGAGTGGAAACGACAGGCGGGATTTATCATGTGAACCAATCATAGCTTATCATAACCAATCACATCCAATCATAGCGCAGTAGAGGCATTACCTCCTCTCACGTGACTTTCTCCCATTCATTCTCAATGAGCCATCCATCAGACCAACAGCATGCGTTAGAGGCTCTGTTAAAAGTCAATGGGCTCAGGGGAGGCAAGAGAGATGCAGCGTCCCGCTGTAACTTCACCTGCAGGTGTCACTGTGGGACAATAGCCAGGTTTCCATCCAAGGATTTTTTGGGGGAAAAAATGTTTAGTTCATCTAAATGTTTACCGATATAGCTGATGGAAATGCCAATTATTGATAATTTTTTGCAAATGTCGACCCAATCTTTTTCTGTTTAACTTAAGCTAATGTCGATACTTCAAATGTCGTGAAAAACTAGTTTGGAAACACTTTTTGTCGAGAAATAGCGCTTTAGCGCAAATAAATGTGTCTCAATGACAGAATTAGCCTATAGCTTACAGTGTCCACGTTCATGGCACCGTTTCTCTGTAGCTTAAAGGCGCATTAAATCTATTATATTCATATTATTAAATTGTAAATTGAATTATTTTATTACTATTGGTATCCGCTTGTTAAGTCGTGACGCCGTTTCTGGGTCCGAGCCTCAACTCGTTTCACTTGAGAATGCCATCGATGGCTGTTTATGAGCGCTATTTATTCATATTAAACATCAAACATTTTAAAAAGTTAAACATTTTAAATACTTACAGTCTACAGAACAGTCTCTGTGCTCACAGCATCGCAGACATTAATATTTTAACGATTTATAAAAGATGAATCACTGTCTGGCCATCTGGACTTTTGGTATGTAGATAAAGGTTATGATTATATTTTTTCAAGTTAATGCCATAAAATCATGAGCAGGATCTGGCTACTTCATGACATGACATTTGTTAATCAAATAATTGTATACATACAATTTATTAATAATTATATAAAATTAGAAACTAGGCTGAATCCAAAAAGCTTTAAAATAATTGTAGAATTGTTAAGACGGCTCTAAAGACAATTTAAAACCTAAATTAAAACCTACACAAATAAAAAGTCTAGGTTCCAGCTGCATCGGTGATCTGTAACCAGCAGTGATTCGATGGATTTGATGTTATTGAATTTGGTTTGAATGATTTGAACACATCCGTTCTCTGCCACATAAAACTGCGACTGGTTTGACTGCATGTTCAAGGCTTACGTTAAAGACTGTTACTGTATAACCAAACATTTTACTGTACCAATCTTTTTGATGGATACTAAAATTTTGCATACAGGACAAATGAGCTGCCCTGTGTCCAAACCCATGGGCTTGGTCACATGCAGTCCTGTACTTCGTCGCGATCTTCTGATTCTTATTTCATTATTTAGTAATAGGCCTATTATTCATGAAAATAGTAAACAGTAAACTGGCGATTTCCAGTTGTCTCATTATTACAAATATTTGGGATGCAAAAGATACAATATAACTTGCGATATACGCAAAATTATGTATGAAGATTTTTTTTGTTGTTGCAGTTTTAATGTCATATTTCGTAATATTTGCAATGTTTTATTTTTTTCATCCAATTGTTTTGAAGAGGCACTGCCTCCCTTGCCTCCTCCTGGGAGGAAACGTCCCTGCCTCTATTACTTTACCATGACTGTCCGGGTTACATTGCTCAGTATAGGTTGCTCATAGTAAAAACTCCACTCATTTTCTCCATAGAGAAATTGATTTTTAACGAAAACGTATAAACCTTTAAAGACAACCTTACTGTGCGCTACGAGGTTGTTAATCGATAGTTTTTGCTTCTGCTGAAGCCGTCAGCCTGCATTATTTCAACTCAGTTTTAAAACGCTTCTTCCATTTGAAAAATCATCTGCTGCCTGTGACAATGTTTCTTTTACTTACATTATTTTAAATGGCACTGGCCATCCAGTTAGTGCTCCTTTTCAGAGCGAGACTCCCTTGCAGAGATTGTAGATTCATCTTTGGCTCCAGGACTGAATCTGAAGGATAACAGAAACTATCTTAATGTTGCCCTTCCATTTTCTTTTTACTGAGCACCTTTTCAATAACTATTACCTGTCTTTTCCTGCTCCACTCTTCCTTTAATCTCAGCCCTCCTCTGCCTGGCTCCTAAAAAGCTCAGATGAGTTCTAGAGAGGTGCCTTCCTCTCCTTCAGCTCTGCAAGGTGTGTGTGTGTGTGTGTGTCTCCTAATACCCGTGTGCACAGGGGTGTTTCATCGACCAAGGCTGTGGCTCAGGAGAATCGTCTGACGGAATAGGGAGGGAGTTGAACGGAGGGGGGCATGAAGGCCTAAAAATAGAGAGGAGGGCCAGTCGCTCAGAATTGGAGATGAGTAAAGACGCCTCTGCTGCTGCAGGTGAGAGAGAGAGTGTGTGAAATAGAGAGAAAATGGATGATGGCAACAGAGAGAAAGAGCGGGACAAATAGTCAGAGGAAGGGAGAGTGCTGTTAAGACCTTTTCCTCTCACTGTTATATTTAGAAAGGAAAAGGTGCAAAATAATTCAGCAATCGAATTATAAGAGGGTTTATATGGGTTTGTGTGTGTGTCTGCTTGGTGTGTGTGTGTGTGTGATGTGCTGCTATTTTAGCATTATTTATATACTATTATAGTATTTATAGACTGCAATCTCAATTCAAACACCCATGCAATCTTCTCTCTAAATGACAGCGATTCGTCTATGTCTGTTAAACCTTTGACAAGTACAAACACTCAGATCTGAGCCGGAGAGAGCAGTTGTCATGAATAGTTATGAAACGGCTTCACGAGTGGTCTTTTCAACCACGGTTTATAGTTCAGATATAAATACTGATGTCTACAGTAGCAATCAAAATTGAGTCCAGTAATGAAACAAGTCATAAGGTGTGTTGGACATCGGCTGGATGTTACCGATCGGCGTGAGTTGCCGCGTGCAGACGGGGAGGAGCTGAAAACGGAGATGTGAACTCGTTGGGTTTTTTATACCTTTTCACAGGTGAAGTGAAATAAATGCAATGTTTGTCAAAAACACATACACCGATCAGGCATAACATTATGACAGGTGAAGTGAGTAACACCGATGATCTCTTCATCATGACACCTTTTAGTGGGTGGGATATATTAGGCAGCAAGTGAACATTTTGTCCTCAAAATTGATGTGTTAGAAGCAGGAAAAATGGGCAAGTGTAAGGATTTGAGCGAGTTTGACAAGGGCCAAATTGTGATGGCTAGACGACTGGGTCAGAGCATCTCTAAAACTGCAGCTCTTGTGGGGTGTTCCCGGTCTGCAGTGGTCAGTCTCTATCAAAAGTGCTCCAAGGAAGGAACAGTGGTGAACCGGCCACAGGGTCATGGGCGGCCAAGGCTCATTGATGCACGTTGGGAGTGAAGGCTGGCCCGTGTGGTCCGATCAAACAGACGAGCTACTGGAGCTCAAATTGCTCAAGAAGTTAATGCTGGTTCTGATAGAAAGGTGTCAGAATACACAGAGCATCTCAGTTTGTTGTGTATGGGGCGGCATAGCCGCAGACCAGTCAGGGTGCCCATACTGACCCCTGTCTACCGCCGAAAGCACCAACAGTGGCACATGAGCATCAGAACTGGACCACGGAGAAATGGAAGAAGGTGGCCTGGTCTGATGAATCACGTTTTCTTTTACATCATGTGGATGGCAGAGTGTGTGTGCTTTGCTTTCCTGGGGAACACATGGCACCAGGTGCACTATGGGAAGAAGGCAAGCCGGCGGAGGCAGTGATGCTTTGGGCAATGTTCTGCTGGGAAACCTTGGGTCCTGCCATCCATGTGGATGTTACTTTGACACGTACCACCTATCTAAGCATTGTTGCAGACCATGAACACCCTTTCATGGAAACGCTATTCCCTGGTGATAATGCTCCTGCCACAAAGCAAAAATGGTTCAGGAATGGTTTGAGGAGCACAACAACAAGTTTGAGGTGTTGACATGGCCTCCAAATTCCCCAAATCTCAATCCAGTCGAGCATCTGTGGGATGTGCTGAACAAACAAGTCCAATCCATGGAGGCTCCACCTCACAACTTACAGGACTTGAAGGATCTGCTGCTAAAATCTTGGAGCCAGATACCAGAGCACACCTTCAGGGGTCTAGTGGAGTCCATGCCTCAACACAACCAACACAATATTAGGTCATAATGTTATGCCTGATCGGTGTATGTTTCAGAGACTACATGAAAAGAGCTTTTACTGTCATAAAATACTGAGCATTAGTGGATCTGAATGCGTCATAATAATCTTGAAACACGTGATCATTGTCATGTGGTGAATCTGGATCAGCCGTGTCGTCATTCAAAAGATTTGTTCAAAAACGTTGACTCATCCAGTAATGAAACTCTTTGATTGAGTCAATTCAAAATAATGAAGTATTTTTATAGACTGCAGCAATTAACAATGTGTCAGAACCTCTAGTACATTACATGATATTGTTTAGTTGTCTATTCAGAATCATGGAAGAATCCCGATTTATCCCGAATGCAGCTCTAGATTTAGTTAACAGTGTTTCAAAGAGATGGTTGCTGTGTGGGGCTGGTCGGGATGCCTGTGGAAGATCAGCGTTTGATTTATTTATTTCATTGTTTACATGTTTCTGGGGAATCCTCTTACAAGTAGCTTATGTGTAGTTGTCTCTGCATATTAAGCTAGGTAAGGAAAAGGCATTTTACATCAAAACAATTACACACTTCAGCTTTAGGATATAATGCCTGTTTGTGAGGATATATTAGTGCAGTTTGACTGGTTCATATTACTCATTTAAGCAGGTTACTTGTCGTGAGCTAAATACATTAAGCTGTTTTATTAGTATGTCTTCTTCTGGTGTGGGAAGGCAGTATTCAAAAATTAAAAATGAACAACATTGGAACCCATTGGCTAAAAAAAACATCTACTTTTGTGTTCAACAAGAAACAAAGTCATACTTTGGGACAAAATGAAAGAAAGTAAATGAGGACAGAATTTCAGTTTTGGTTTGAGGATCGTCATAATGTGATGCTTTATACTTCATTTTATCCCTCGGGAATTGATTGAATTATGAAAATGACAGGTGGTTGAACGAGGGGGTTATAAATAAGATGATATTAAAATAAGAGTACTCTGTGACCCCAACCAAAAAAGCAATTTCAGAGGCAGACTAAATTATTACATTTTCATGAAAGATTATAAAGCCATCTTTTCCCGTTTTTGTGCACTAATGAATCATGCAAAATGAGACATGTATGAATGGGAATGGAGTAATGGCTGATTTATTTAACACTGTAGCAAATGCAGATTTAATTGATTTAAATAGTCACTGCTGTAGTTCCCGGTTCTCGGATATGTGATCATGTGAGGGCCATTGCGACTGACAGATGTGTTCCGCTACTTTTAAAATGGCTGCTACATCCCTGTGTGTGTGTGTGTGTGTGTGTGTGTGTGTGTCTGGCAGGTGTTACCTATACCTCACAGACTTTCCCATAAATCCTTCTTTTGCTCTGTCACATTCTCAAGCGCACAAGCATGCAAACTGCTATCCTCATCCTGCTGGAAATGAAAGAATGTATTAGTGCTGCAGAGACAGTGATGGGTTTATTAAGAGCAATTCAGCGATCAGAGGCAGTAATCACACACACACACACACACACACACACACACACACACACACACACACACACACACACACACACACACACACACACACACACACACACACACACACACACACACACACACACACACACACACACTGCCCTGTGCCTTTCACCCCCTCACACACTCCCAGTTACTCTCCCTTGCACTGAAGTATGCTTAATTGTGCTTCCTTGAGTATGCACTACAGAGTGACGGCTGCTTCAAGCAGGTTCAAGGGTGCTCAGATATTCAAACAGTTCAAAATTCAGATTGTCCTTCCTTTTTCCGTGGCCTGATGTTATTCTCTCTGTGTCTCCTTTTGTTCCTTTTTTTCCCCTGAGAAAATGATATAGACCGAATTTCGGAGCACTATTGCATTTTTGACCTTTAAACAAAGAAACAAAACAGAATAAAAAAAAGGGGGGGGGGGGAGGAATGCAGTTATTACTTATTTGTTTACTCAACATGTACAAAGCTCAATGCACAGCAGTGCTTCATAGAAAAAGATGAAATAGAATGTGTGTGTGTGTGTGTGTGTGTCAGTGTTTCTTTAAATATAGCGATACATCCTTCACCCATAGACCCACATCTACAAAGACTGCATACAGTAGGGTTCAAAAATCCACATTGACAATCTGGGATTCAATATGTTTTACAAACCTGCAAAAGTTTTAGGATTGTGAAGAAAAAAACTTTATTCTCATAATGTGTTGAACTCAATCTCATAATGCAACTTTTTGTGGTTATTATGACTTCTCAAAATATTCTCAAACAATTTTTGCTTTTATCTGGTAATTTTTGAACTTTTATTTATTTGTTTATTTTAAGGTGGCAGTGAAATGGCATAAAATGTATGGCAAACATTTAAGATTGTGCACTATTTCTAATAGAATAAGTAATTTTGTGACTGATCATGTGAGTCCTTTGTAAAGATGGACAGACGCTCCAGCTTTTATTGAAGCACAAGATGTTCTTTGGATCAATCTCTGCTGCATTAAAGCACATTTTTATAATTTAACAAAACAAAACTGTATTAAATTAGAAAAATTCAAAACAGGCTATGTTCACACTATGTTGTCAGGTTTAGAGTTTTGAAATGTCCCATTCACACAGCAACTTACAGAGTGTATGAACATCAGAATCAGAATCAGAATGAGCTTTATTGCCAGGTGTGCTTACACACATGAGGAATTTGTTTTGGTTACAGAAGCTTCCAGTACACAATGTAAATTGACAAGACAAGAGACAAGTAACATAAAAATAAATTTGTAAGTTAAACACACAATGGTGGAAATGCAATGTGACAGAAGCGCTTCGGATGGAATAGAATATGTACAGATGTTTTGTAAATATAGGTACTACATATAAGTTATAAGGTGCTATATGTGAAATGTTGAGGTAAAGTATTGCACACATTTATTGCACAGTAGGGTGTATAATATGCAATGGAAGTCAAGCCCATATTCTCTTACCAGTGGGGCTGGGCGATATGGCTGAAAACTGTATCACGATATAAGTGTTTCATATCGGTCGATATAGATAATTATTGATATTTTTATGACCTATTTAAAATAAGGACCAGGAGAAAAATATTTTACATTTAAACATTTTTATTTTAAACGTAACCTTCCTCTGATTATAATCCCCTCAGTTATAAAGGCAGAAATGTCAACACAACCATGGAAAACACTCAAATAATTAAAATTTAAACACAAGTCTAAAATCACAATGAACACTTAATTATCTCTTAACCTTAAGGTGCAGTGCCTCCGTTATTTCTTTGTAACGGTTACCGTTTAGATGCTTTGTCATAGGGCACTGATGCAGAGTAACATTACCTCTCCATGTAGTTTCAAAGGCTGAATCCGAAACCCTTCAATAGGGCACTATTTGAGGGGGCAGCCATTTGTAGTGGTGTCCAAAATGATAGTGGACGTTATTGAGTGCACTCATTCTATTCCACTTTGCACCGCAATAAGGAGTGTACAGCTGATGTACACACAGCTGCTGTCCGAATTTGTTCCCTTGTTTTCATTCACTCCTTCAAGTGAACTGTATTTGTAGATTAAAGCAGGGAATAGTGATTGAGGGTTTAGGGGGAGATTTCGGATTCAGCCAAAGTCAAGAATAGCACAACGGCGAGTGCGTCGAGTATAAACACCTCCCCAAACGAACGAGGCGCGCACGCTGTCAGTGGAGGCTCGCGCCAACGGAGCCAGACGGAAGTATAATCAAGACAGTCTTGCAGAATTTGCAGACGACATTGGTCTGACTACGGTCAGACTTATAAAATCCAAAAAACGGCCATACTGTTGAGCTGACTTGTTTTTCTGTTTTATCAACAATTTCCTCGCTCGCTGCCCCACTCATTTTCCACTTATCATTCCACGCCGGTTCTGTTTACTGAAGAATTAATCCAACACGAGACAACGATATGGTGCAACCAAAACAATACAGTTTCCTGATTGGCTGTTAGCCTGTCACTCCCTACGTTGCTTGGTTAACAGAGAGCGAGTGCCTTTGTTAATGCAGCCAAACTTGCTTCGCAACCTCTGGTTTCTTCCGACGAAGAAAAAAAAATTGAAAGTTTTATCGATCGCATTTTTTATTGATATCGATTACGTGTCTATCGCGATACATATCGTTATCGTTTTATCGCCCAGCCCTACTTACCAGTAACCATCAGATAAAGTAATATAAAAGATGACGACATCCAAGCAACTTAAAAGTCAGTCCTGGAGGGCCACTGTCCAACAGAGTTTAGCTCCAACTTGCCTCAACACACCTGCCTAAAAGTTTCTAGAACAGGGGTGTCCTAAGTCGGTCCTGGAGGGCCACTGTCCTGCAGCTCCAACTTGCCTCAACACACCTACAGTAGTGTATGAACGTGCAACGGGAGTCAAGCCCGTATTCTCTTACCAGTAACCATCAAGACAAAGTATCAAAGATGACGACGTCCATGAAACTTCTTTTGAAACTATCGAGCCGCGAGTTCCTTCATCAAATCTTAATTTGAGTCACACACATAACTCAAACTCAAAACTAGATCTCTGGCCCTGTTTACACCTGGTATTAAGATGCGTTTTGGGTGATCGGATCACAAGTAGACGACCTGGTGTTTTAATTCGACTCTTTTGTCCACTTTTGTCAGCATCCTGCCTCCTGTTGTTTGTCTCCGGACCTCTAGAGGTCCCCTGTGTTCCCCTCTGCCTTAATTCTTCCTTGTGTGTCCTTATTAGCGTTATCCGGATCACCTGTGCCTTGTTTCCCCTAGAGCAGGGTGTCCAAAGTTGGTCCTGGAGGGCCACACAGAGTTTAGCTCCAACTTGCCTCAACACATGCCTGGAAGTTTCTAGTATCCCTAATAAGACCTTGATTATCTGGTTCAGTTGTGTTTAATGGGGTTGGAGCTAAACTCTGCAGGACAGTGGCCCTCCAGGATCAGGATTGGACACCCCTGCCCTAGAGTATTTTAGCTGTGTTTTTATCCCCGTTCTTCACTCGGTTTTTGAGTCTTGGCTATGCGTCTCCTGCTGTGTCCCACCGAGTCCTTCCAAGCTATCCCAAGTAAGGTGTTCATAGATATTTGTTTTGTTTTTCTCCCCTCGTGAAGTTATTTTATTTCTCTACTGTGATTCTTTGCAGTGTCACTACTGTTAGTAAGACCTCTTTCTGAGAAGAACTTTAAAAATAAATCTACTCTGCCTGGAGTAGCGCTTTGAGTGTTTCATTTGGGTCAAACACTATCGCTTCTGTGGCTGGTAGATCTTCAACTCACCACACCTGAGACCCGGGTTTGAGCCTGGCTTGTGACACTCGCAACCACTTCTGTCCTGATTTCTTTGAGGGGAGGGTCTATGGGCTGGTAAATGTATGGGTTTTTTCAGATCTTACGATCTAATGGACAAAATAAGCTTGTGCAATTTACACATGAACACACCCGAAGACGACAAACATACGGAGAGCATCAGCTTTAGTTTCTGCTCTGACACACTCATGACCAGCCGAACGCAGTGAGTGTGTGTTAGAAATCAGGAATGGTGAGAGAACATTGTGCTTGGGAGGTTTTTCATCTTCAAACCAAACTTGGGTCTCCAGCCGACAAAGTTTAAATCCCATCTGGCTAGCGCTCTTCCCATAATGTTTGCGCATTAGGTCAGTAGCGGAGAGAAGGCGTCTTTTGTGTCTGTTTGAAAAGTGGACAAGCTCAAAACGTTTTAGGCCCAGTTCACATCTGTATTTAGCATCGTCCACTTGTGATCCGATTGACCAAAACACATCTTAATACCAGGTGTGAATAGGGCCTAACACCTTTAGACGACACACAGCTCATATCTCTGTCGCTGCAAGTTACTGAAACCACACACGAACACATGTAACAGAAAACTAGTTGTCCAGTCCGGTTCCGTTCACACGCCGCGGGTTTTCCGAGAGTACAGTTGTGAGTCCTGAAAATGTACAGGTGTGAGTTCGGTTATAGAACACGGTTCCCACTCCCGTAAAGAACTGACTCAAAAACAGGACCGAGAACCATATTCTGCTGCATAGAAGCATTTTCGCTAATAGTCTCAGACTTTTGAACCTCATTGTATACACACACACACACGCAGATGAGCCTGCTCCTCTGTCATCTTTTATTAAAGACTGCTCTTCTATTTCAAGCAAAGCTGTGCTCTGTCTATTTGTGTTACCATACCTTTTGAAAGCAGTGAACTCTGTGAAAGAATCACTGCCAAGCCTTTAATACACACACACACACACACACACACACACACACACACACACACACACACACACACACACACACAGAGAGTACGGAGACACATCCCGGAGATGTCCATATATGTTTGCACTCATGTATGACATCACACACATCTCTGTGATAAAAGAGACGTGTGATCCACCACAATACACTACCATCAGACACCATCACACACGCCGGAGTTCAGACCAGATGAAAGCGAGAGAATAAATGGTAAGATACTGTTGAGGCACAGAACGAGCCGAATGCAGTGGAGTGAGAGAGAGAGTGCACACCTTTATCATCATTCACTCACTCTGGTAGCAACCAAATGGGGTTGGTAATCATGTCTGTGTGTGCGCATGGGCTGAAGCCCAGGGACCTACACAGAGTATATAGTGAGAACCGCATTAAACAAACTCGTACACCTGTACATTTTCAGGACTTGCAACGGACAGGACAGCTCGTTTTCTGTAAAGTCCTCCAGTGAGAGCCACTCTGAGCTGAACGCAGGTTCAGTAACTTAGAAAGCGTGGATATAATCTGTGTGTCATCTGAAGATTTCAGATCCAGTCACTGTTTTCCATCCAGTCCATGTAAATGTGATAAACTTCAAAAGATTTAAAGGGGTCCTATAAATGCCCCTTTTTACAAGATATAAAATAAGCGATGTCCCCAGAGTGTGTATGTGAAATGTTAGCTTAAAATACCCCACAGATCACTTTTATAGCATTTAAAATTGTCACTTTTTCAGGGTGAGCAAAAACGACTATTCATGATGCCATGATTTCGTGGAATCATGGGAATTCGACGGGACTCGGGCAGAAATGACATTCATGGATGAGCTAATGTATTAAAGATTTATTGACGTTACTGTAGTATGAAGCAGGGTGGGAGGCCGCTGGAGCTGAGCGAGGCTCGAGAGCAGCGGAGCTTTTATTCTGCCACAGACAAGCTTCTTCGGCTCATGTGTATGTGGGGGAACGCAGCGCTGTTTTATCATATTACACACATTTGAGTTATGTTATAACACGCACATACTCTGCGTTTGCTCTGCGGCTATTATGAGACACTTGTTCACACTGCAGTGAGCTAGATCATATTAGACATGGTAAAACATGGCACTCGAACAAGATTTAAACAATAAGACTAACTGTTGAGCTGCATAACAATGATTCGTTTTCTGTCGATGATTGATCCAAACAGTTGCTCACCTGTCTAATAAAACACACTATATTAAAGTGTCTTTGGTCAGTCAAGTCACCTTTATTTCTACAGCGCTTTTCACAACACAGATGCTTCAAAGCAGCTTTACAGTGATGACTGGAAATTAATTTTGTTTTAGATGAAAAGCTAAAGTACGTTTTTGATTGATTCATTTCTGTTGTAAAAACTGATTTCAAATGTAAAAACGCATTTAAAAAAAAAGCATGATTTCATCTCTTGAATGTCTTAGTGTGTGTTTGGGTCATAATTTAGACTTTTTTTTTAAATCTAATTGCAGCTTTTTATCTCTTAATTAGGACTTTTAATCATAATTTAGATTTTTGTTTAAAAAAATTGACTTTTTATCTAATAATGAGGGCTTTTAAAATCATATTTGCAACATGTTATCTTATAATTATGACTTAGCATGTCGTATTTTCACTATTATGACTTTTAAAATCATATTTTGACTTTTTATCTCTTAATTATGACTATGATAATTGAAATGAGCTGATCAGTAATATAGTTGAATATTTTAATATTTATTGTCCCCACTTTCTACAAAATAAAACCAGAAATCGAGGGTAACGCGGGGGTATGATGTCATTAAAAGGCTAGGGTCCTGGTTAAAATTGCATTTCTCTGGATTTAAACATTCTTGGGAACATTTGAGATGATGTAAGTACACAAGTCAACAAAATATATAACATTGTTAGTGGTTTTTGGATATTTCAATACAAAACCTTACATGTTGTGCCTTTAATAAACATGCTTGCACATACACATGCAATAATTGTAGAATTCAAATAAATTTACATATTAAATTAATGTCTGTTCATAAATCAAAAGTTCAAATAGTCCACTTTTCACTCTGCTTCCACCAATTGGTGAACCATTGTAGCTTGAAAATGAGATTCGGTTATTTTTCATCGGAAAGTAAAAGTTCATGAATATAAAATGAATATATTTTGTTTGATAACATTCCAGAGTAGTTTTGTTGTTTACATAAATATTGCGCTTCTGTTTTGAGCAGTCATGAGTTATAAGTTAATTGTAGTCAATGGAGTTCATACTGGTAAATTCTCATATGCTGTGAATGTTAATGATATATTAAAATTACATTGCTCATATACACTCACCTAAAGGATTATTAGGATCACCTGTTCAATTTCTCATTAATGCAATTATCTAATCAACCAATCACATGGCAGTTGCTTCAATGCATTTATGGGTGTGGTCCTGGTCAAGACAATCTCCTGAACTCCAAACTGAATGTCAGAATGGGAAAGAAATGTGATTTAAGCAATTTTGAGCGTGGCATGGTTGTTGATGCCAGACGGGCCGGTCTGAGTATTTCACAATCTGCTCAGTTACTGGGATTTTCACGCACAACCATTTCTAGGGTTTACAAAGAATGGTGTGAAAAGGGAAAAACATCCAGTATGCGGCAGTCCTGTGGGCGAAAATGCCTTGTTGATGCTAGAGGTCAGAGGAGAATGGGCCGACTGATTCAAGCTGATAGAAGAGCAACTTTGACTGAAATAACCACTCATTGAGGCGGATGGGCTACAATAGCAGAAGACCCCACCGGGCACCACTCATCTCCACTACAAATATGAAAAAGAGGCTACAATTTGCACGAGCTCACCAAAATTGGACAGTTGAAGACTGAAAAAAATGTTGCCTGGTCTGATGAGTCTGGATTTCTGTTGAGACGGTGGTTCAGATGGTAGAGTCAGAATTTGGCGTAAACAGAATGAGAACATGGATCCATCATGCCTTGTTACCACTGTGCAGGCTGGTGGTGGTGGTGTAATGGTGTGGGGGATGTTTTCTTGGCACACTTTAGGCCTCTTAGTGCCAATTGGGCATCGTTTAAATGCCACGGCCTACCTGAGCATTGTTTCTGACCATGTCCATCCCTTTATGACCACCATGTACCCATCCTCTGATGGCTACTTCCAGCAGGATAATGCACCATGTCACAAAGCTCGAATCATTTCAAATTGGTTTCTTGAACATGACAATGAGTTCACTGTACTAAAATGGCCCCCACAGTCACCAGATCTCAACCCAATAGAGCATCTTTGGGATGTGGTGGAACGGGAGCTTCGTGCCCTGGATGTGCATCCCACAAATCTCCATCAACTGCAAGATGCTATCCTATCAATATGGGCCAACATTTCTAAAGAATGCTTTCAGCACCTTGTTGAATCAATGCCACGTAGAATTAAGGCAGTTCTGAAGGCGAAAGGGTGTCAAACACAGTATTAGTATGCTGTTCCTAATAATCCTTTAGGTGAGTGTATATTGAAAAAAAAATTTTCTTGCATCACACTGGTTTTTGCTGTAGTTCGTAACATTTAAAAAATAATTAATTAATAAAAGGGAGTGAATGAAGTAATAGCATGGTAAAAGTAGGGCTGGGCAATAAAACGATAACGATAATTATCGCAAAATAATTTTCCTCGATAAAACGATAACAACAGTTCGATAAATGCTCAATATAATGCTTACGCGCTATGCTATTTGTAATCGGACATAAAAGTGCAACGTGCACTGCTTATCATAGGTTCACCACACGGTAATATAGCATTGAGCCCAACACAGCGCTAAATCTACATTAGCCTAATATAAGTTCATGCATAGGCTTATCGCCTTGTTAATTGTAGTGGGTGACTTACAACTATAATCACTAAAACATCGGACCTATGGAAAAATACATCGGTATCATCATTTTTTGTCTTTGGTGATTTATTAATAACTCGGCATCGCCTGTATTAAAAGAATAAATAAAAAAATAAAAAATAAAATCATTTCATCCGATGTTTAAAGGGAATAAAATAGACTTGACAGCCCTTACTGGAGTTCATCAACGACTGATCTTTGTGCTCTCCTCTCTCCCAGCTCACCGCAGTTGTGTGTGTGTCAGTGAGGTGTGTGTGTGGACCAATCCAATGTAAGGCAAGAGAGGGGGAAAATGTTTCTAAACGTAAAACGCATTTTTTTGCCCCTTTGCGTGTTTATTGTTTTACTACTTACACAATTATTTGAAGTTTATATAATTATATTAATGATATATAGTGTAGAGTAAAAAAAAAGCTTTTATTTATTTTATTTATATTGTCAATGTCATTTATTTAAAAGGTTTGGCATGCTGACCAGTAAGATTTTTTAGTTTATTGACAAACATTATCTTTAAAGCTGTAGTCTACGATGTTGAAAATCAGTCGAGAAAGCCTGAATTTTTAAAAAACTCATCCCGCCCCTCCACACGCACACCCCTCCCCTCTGTGCTACCTGATCCCTCCCACCCCTCCCGTTTCCCGACCTGAACAACGTCACTCAGTCAAGCAGGAGTAAACAGTGATAGGCGATGCTAAACGGCTAACATTCCAATGCCGACCGGCAGCATGATCATGTTGTCAGACTGATAAAAAGCTATTTATGTAATACACCACACCATAAAAGTATAAATAAATGCTTACCTGCTCAACAAAAATTCAGCCATGTCAGCGTCGGTTTTAAGTCCAAGGTTTCTCTGAAGCTTCCTCCAACGGGCAATGGTGGACCCTATATTGATTCGGCTTTGAGTCCGGCGTTCTTCACATTTTTTTTAAATCTCTGCTCTTTCCTCAATTGACTTTCTCCCAACCTTGACTGTTGGGGCGAGCAGGGGCCGCTTGCTGCTGTCTGTTTGTTGGTTTTTCTCCATTGCTGAGTTGATGCTGCCTACTTTTCCGCGAAATTTCATGTCGCAGGAGGGGGCGGGGTGGGGTGGGGTGCGGTGGATGGAGTCGCGAGTGGAGCAGGGGATTGGATGAGAGCAGTTAACCAATGTAAGCTGTCCAGCCGGACAGCTTACATTGGTCAATTTCTCTGCGGGTGTACACCCAATAGAGTGAATGGATTTTTTTCATTCTTTTTTCTCTTCATATTGTTAGGATTGTACTGTAGAACCATAACCAGCATCTAAACGAGGTTATTAATAATGAACAATCTTTGAAATCGTAGACCATAGCTTTAAAGCACTTTAACTTTGCATTTGCAGTTAGCAGAACCAAATGTTATCATTACAGTTCTAGATTTTACTATAGATATTTATTTTATATATAATATTTATATTCTAATATTCTACTCTATTAATATTGATTTTGTTAGTAATAAATAAATCTACCTCAGTTTTGATCAATTGTTCACCTGTTTGGGAAGTGTTTGTCGTGTTTTGACAATAAAGGACGGTTTAAACCCACAATTAACTGTCTGTTTTCTACATCTTTCACTCAGGAGCAAAAATATGCCTTTAAACTTTAAAGAAATAAAGATTTGACATTTATGGTGATAATTATCGATATCGACTGATATGGAATGGATTGGGGCCATATCGCCCAGCCCTATGTAAAAGCATGGTAACATTCAAAACTGTAACATTTTTGCACATTCACTCACTAATGATAAGTTACTGATCAGATACAATAAGGTTTTAGTTTAAAAATATTAAGTTATGACTAAGTTATGACTAGTTATGTTTTATAGGCTTATGTTCCACACGGTTCAAACAGACCTGGGAATGCGTCAGGTGTATACAGTTGTTTAATGCATTACAAGGGCTCAGGCTTGTGTGTATGCGTGAACTATGTGCACACAAGATTTTGAAGTCTATTATTTTCTCTAAATGCTTTGGTGGCTAGTGTGTGTGTGTGCACGTTTTGATGTGTTTTCTCGTACTTCGTGGCATTTTCTTCAATGGGTCTTTAATGGCTGTGTTGCCATGGCCACCCCCTGTCTGCACGCTCAGAGCAATGGATCTTTTGTGCGACCGCTGAGAAAACAAGCCATCAGAAGACATTTACACACACACACACACACACACACACATGGTCTAAAGACTATATCAGCACTCTCCATTATCCAGGAGCACAATGATTATGCATTTAGCTATTATAATTGCATAACTCTGAAGCTTCTGTACGTCCACGGCATCTCTGCGGATTATAGTTACAATATATCAAAACTCGCCTTCCATTTTTGCATTTTTCAATTTCCCGATCAATGCTGGAATCCTGTCAAAATATAAAACCAATCGCCCGCGTAAAACTACAGCCAAATGGGTTTGTAAATCACACCTGTTCCCTGCGACGCTCAAATTGCGGAGGTGTTGCCATCTTGAGTGCTTTGTGCTAGTCCTCTGCCATTATTTTGTGTCGTTTTTTTTCCTTTTTCGCACGCTTAAATTTATGGTAGCTCATTATTTCGGAGGAAGTTGCATGCTATAAATGACTAAAAGTTTTTGTCTTTGTATACTCCGCTATGAATCAGGAAGAAAGCCTGAGAGAGGGAGATATTTTAATACTGTGTAGACGGAGTGTTTGTAATGACATTCACAAGTTGTGTTCAGACAGGATCTTGGGGGAAAAGAAAATATTTAGAGAGTAGCGTCTTGTGCTTCTCTTGAAATAGGCCATCTTCAGATACCGATTTAGAAAAACACATACGCGTTCGCGCCAATTCGCTAGCTGACGAACAAACGTCATTAAAGCCGATACACAGGCTGGCATTTCATTACACGAGGGCTTACTTGTGCGTATGCCTTTGATTCAGTTTAATATAACGCAGTAGATAAAACAGCCACAAGCGCTGTGATCTATGGCCGCCTGCATCTGAACAGCAGTGTGCATTTGTCTCAATGATGCCTCCTCTTATTTGGAGTCGAACTCCGGTGGGCATTCTCCCAGCCGCATGGCATGAATGGACCACGATCGCTACAATGCGTGCCAGGTCTCTGCCAGAAGTTGTTGTTCTGCTTACTTTTCCTCTGCAACTTTTTTATCGTCTTACAGATAGTTTTAGGTCTGGTGTCAGCCGCTTGGTACTGTGAATGGAGTTCTCTGTTCTGTTTAATGGCTGCCGGAAGCCAGAATGTCAAACTCTGCAGTAGAAAAGGGCATTTAATAGATGCTGTCTTAGAATTTCTCGTTGTCGTCTGAAAACTATGCACTGTAATTATATTTGACGCTGAGCCAGTTTTCGAAGATGCTTGTACCAATCTGCTCTGCAAGATGTGCTACTGTTGCATGACATGATATAGTGACTGGAAGATGCACAGTGCTGCTCAAAAGTGGAGATTTTACAAAAGATTTCTGTTTCAACTAATTGCTGCTCGTATTCATTAAATAATTCAGAAACATGTATCAGTTTCCACAAAAGATATTAAGCTGCACAACGGTTTTCATCATTGATAATAATAATAATAATAATAATCATAAATGTGTTTTGTGCAGCAAATCATCATATCAGAATGATTTCTGAGGGATCATGTGACACTGAAGACTGTTACCAATATTTGGTAACACTTTCTAATAAGGTCCCATTTGTTAACGTTATGTAATGCCTTAACTAACAATGTGAAATACATTTGTTACAGTATTTATTAATTTGTTAAACTGTTCGTTTTTAGTTCATATTAGCTCAGGTCCATTAAATCATACTAAAGTGCCCCTATTATTTTAAATGTTCCTAGTGTTGTTTTGGAGTCTACTACAACAGGTTTACATGCAGCAAAGGTCAAAAAACACTCTCATAATGTACACTGCAGCATCAGCTCTTTTCTCACAGTGTTTGAAACGGCTCGATAAAGGATTCAGTCTCTCTAAACCCCTCCTTTCCGCGAGTCTATTCTGCTCCGATTGGTCAGACGACCCAGTCTGTTGTGATTGGTCTACTCTACTCTGATTGGTCAGACAGCCCAGTCTGTTGTGATTGGTCTACTCTGCTCTGATTGGTCAGATGGCCCAGTCTGTTGTGATTGGTCTATCTCTTACAGTACATGACGGAAACTAAATGCCCATTATCATGTCTGAGTTTCAGCTCTTGATACACAGCGATACGAACAGTGGCGATGGCGTCGGTTTTACTGTATTAATTCCAGCGTGAGTCCTTATGCTTTTAAAGTGCAGCAAAGTAGATTCTCTGTGATGAAAACGGCATCTTCTTCACATGTCGTCAACATGAACCGAACTCGTATGTGGCGTTCACACCGGACGCGATTGACGCGAATAATTAGCGCTGTTGGACGCTTGAACATTTTGAGTTTACTCGCTTCATTCGCGTGTGACATTCACTGCACAACAGACGCGAATTGCATCATGGGAGGGGCTTCTACCAGCCGGCTCGTCTCGTTGAGAAATGGCTGACATGGGCTGTGTTTACACGTCTTTTTTTGTTAAAATCTACTGTTAATGTGTGACAAAACGTAGTTTTAAGACTTTTTCAGGCGATAATGTAGTTGTTTAAAGCTCAAATCTGTGGTTTATTTATAAAAAGAGTGCCTATTTGAGCATTTTATCTGCCGTTTTCGGAGTTGTGAGCTCCAGTGGATCAGCGGTGCTCCGCACTCGGAGCGAGAGTAACCTTCGCTCAATTCGCGTCATTCGAGTGCCATTTTGCATCTCTGCATTGACTTAACATGTAAATCACTCGCGCGAATCACGTCATTCGCCTCCAGTGTGAACGCACCATAAAAGTCCCAGCTACAACTACAGTGTTTGAGGGTCAAAGTAGACGTGCGCAGGAAGCCAGTGAAGACCATAGACTGGCATTATGCAAAAAAGATTTTGAAAGTGAGACTGGAATTGCTGATGACTTATTTCAGCAGTTCAGAATCGATTTTTTCTCTTATGAGACAATAACTTTATTTGCAATGCACTTTGATCTTTAAAACTCTTGCCAGACCTTGGTAATATTCGAAAAAGCATAATAGGGGCGCTTTAACAGATGCAACTTTTGATTTTAATAATTTACTAGAAAAAGTTGAAATATTATTTATTTCACAATATTACTGTTTTTATTGTATTTATGATCAAATAAATGCAGCCTTGGTGAGCAGAAGAAACTTCTGTCTTCTAAAAATGTTACCGACCCCAAACCTTTGAACAGAAGTGTTTATTCTTTTTCTGTGCTAGTACATACACCATTATATACAACTGTAGTAAATGTGTAAAATATATAATACATATATGTTATATTTGTTTTGTTTTATTAAAACAAATCGAATATAACTGAAAATGTAAAGAAAATCGACATGGTAACGATATATATATATCACCATATATATATATATATATATATTGTAGTTATGGCAGAAAAAAATCCTGGCAAAAGGTGCATGAGCCTCGTATTCAGATTTTTTGACTCTTGTTGCTAATGGAGAGAGTTCTCAAATAATAAAAAGCAGACGAGTTAAGATGTGCAGATGTGTAGAGCTGTGTTCTGTGTGCTGTGTGCGTCGTGCACACTCTAACAAGCTCATATAAAAGTTTTCTGTAGTTTTGCTAACACCCAATATCTTCTCTTTCTCAACCTCATCCATTCTCTCTCTCTATCTATTTTCCCCTCCATCTCACACCTTCTCTCGCTGCATGTTCTCTAACTGAATAAATTTGCAGTGCTCATATAACTCCGGGCCACCGTGTGTCTTGTCAGCTCTCAGCAGGGGAACATCTATAATATTACACCCCAGCGCTGCACTCCCCAGCTAAACCATGTCACAGCGCCGCTCTATCTAATAAACAGATGTCTTTATTGATCCGAAGTGCCATATCCCTCTCTTTCCCCATGCACTCAGCTGAAAAAACTTTGTTAGGAAGCAGCGATAAGTGTCACGCCGGCTTGGGTTTTTATATCTCTGTTACCACCGGTGACTAGAGGGTGTCCCGCCGCGGTATATCGAAAGTTTTGCAGGGTCAGAGGAGACGACGAGCTAAGAACTTAATAACTCTGAGTGCGTTTATGACCGAAAGGCGGGTATATTATTGAGTGTCTGTGAGTGAGAGAGAGAGAGAGAGAGAGAGAGAGAGAGAGAGAGAGAGAGAGAGAACTGTGCCCCTATTATGCTTTGTTGAATATAACCATTCATGCAGTGTGTTTGGGAAGGTAAAAGGTCTGCAGAGTTTTAAAGATCAAAGTGCACTACAAATAAAGTTATTGGCTGCGTCCGAAATGCATACTCTCTTGAGTAGGTACTTATTTTATTTTTATTTTATTTACTTATCTTATCTTATCTTATTCTTTACGTACATGTTGACACTGAAAAAAGGAGTGGCTTTTAATCTCATTGTATATGTGTATAGTGACAATAAAAGGCATTCATTCATTCATTCATTCATTCATTCATTCATTTTGAATAAGTAATTACTTCATGACCGCTAAAAAAAGTACGCTTTATGAGTACTGTGAGTTTGGACATAGGCGACATGTTTTTCTCCTACTATATAGTGGGGAAGTGTGCAGATGCAGCCATTGTCTCCTAAAAGAAAGAATTGATTCTGAACTGCTGAAATCAGTCATCAGTACTTCCAGTCACACTTCCTGTTACTTCCTGTGTGTATCAAGCGCTGAGGAACATCCAAAGCTGAAATTCAGATATGATAATGGGCGTTTTGTTTCCGATAATCGCTGTAAGTAGTAGACCAATCCCAACAGGCTGGGTCATCTGACCAATCAGAGCAGAGTAGACCAACCACATCAGTCTAGGCCGTCTGACCAATCAGAGCAGAGTAGACCAATCACACCAGACTGGGCCATCTGAACAATCAGAGCAGGGTAGACAAATCACAACAGACTGGACCATCTGACCAATCAGAGCAGAGCCAATCACAACAGACTGGACTATATGACCAATCAGAGCAGAGTAGACCAATCACAACAGACTGAGCCATCTGACCAATCAGAGCAGAGCAGAGCCAATCACAACAGACTGAGCCATCTGACCAATCAGAGCAGAGTAGGCTCTCAGAAAGGAGGGTTTAGAGCAGGGGTGTCCAAAGTCGGTCCTGGAGGGCCACTGTCCTGCAGAGTTTAGCTTCAACATGCCTCAGCATGCCTGCCTAGAAGTTTCTAGTATGCCTATAAAACCTCGATTAGCTGGTTCAGGTGTGTTTAATTGGGGTTGGAGCTAAACTCTGCAGGACAGTGGCCCGGAGCAGGATTGGACACCCCTTGTTTAGAGAGACTGAATCTTTGAACAAACTGTTTTCAGACTCTTTTAGAAATGAGGGGATGTGCAATGTATATTATGAGAAAATGTAAGTGTTTTTTGACCTTGGATGAGTAGGAGACTCTAAAACAAAATTAGGAACCTTTAAAAATCCCATAATAGGGGCACTTTAATAGATGTGACAGCAGTCTAGCCATGCTAACTTGTGTTTCATGAACTTCTACAGGTTACATTTCTATACTTTCACTGACTAGCATCTACAAATGGACACTTGCACCATAAAATGCTCGAGTTACTTCAACGGTTAGTTTACCGTTTTGACACAGGCCTGTTCTGACATGTAACATCTGTTCTGATGCTGAGGGCAGTTGCCATAGTTTTGCGACGTGTGGGCTGTGTGTGTGTGTGCGTGTGTGCGTGTGTATGTGCCAAGCTTGTAGAACATTCAGAATTGAATTGAGAATGACTTTTAAAATCCAATTTAATTCCTAAAATGCTAATAGCATTTGAATCGAGGCACTGGATGCAGAATTGAAATTCAAATTAGAATGTAAGGTAGAATAAATACAATTTAAAAAACTGTCTCTAGAAAAGCAGATTTTGTCAAGACAAATTTCAAATGTAAGTTTTGTTTAAAAAATATCAAGAACTTTGAACAACTTTAGCTTGAATAGATGGATGGATGGATATGTTGGTAGTTATGTGGATGGATGGACAGGTACATTTACATTTATGCATTTAGCAAATGCTTTTATCCAAAGCGACTTACAACTGAGGTAGGTAGTTATGTGGATGGATGGATGGATGGATGGATGGAGGGAGGGATGGATGGACTGGTAGGAAGGTAGTTATGCGGATGGATGGACAGGTAGGTCCGTAGTTATGTAGATGGATGGATGGATGGATGGATGGATGGATGGATAGATAGATAGACAGACAGACAGGTAGGTAGTTATATGGATGGATGGATGGATGGATGGATGGATGGACAGGTAGGTAGTTATGTGAATGGATGGAGGGATGGGTGGACAGGTAGGTGGGTAGTTATGTGGATGGATGGACAGGTAGGTAGTTATGTGGATGGATGGACAGGTAGGTAGTTATGTGGATTGATGGATGGATGGATGGATGGAGGGATGGACTGCTAGGAAGGTAGTTATGTGGATGGCTGGATGGATGGATGGATGGGTGGATGTATGGATGATAGACAGGTAGGTAGTTATGTGGATGATGGATGGATGGATGGACAGGTAGGTGGGTAGTTATGTGGATGGATGGATGGATGGATGGACAGGTAGGTAGTTATGTGGATGGATGGATGGATGGATGGATGGATGGACAGGTAGGTAGTTATGTGGATGGATGGACAGTTAGGTAGTTATGTCGATTGATGGATGGATGGAGGGATGGACTGTTTGGAAGGTAGTTATGTGGATGGGTGGATGGATGGATGGATGGATGGATGGACGGATGGACAGGTAGCTAGTTATGTGGATGGATGGATGGATGGATGGATAGATGGACTGGTAGGAAGGTAGTTATGTGGATGGATGGATGGACAGGCAGGAAGTTATGTGGATGGATGGATGGATGGATGGATGGATGGATGGACAAGTAGGTAGTTATGTGGATGGATGGATGGATTTCCACCACCATGCTTGAAATGCCACCTATGGACATTTATATTTAGTTTTTATTTGCCATCATACTTAATAATTCATCTTTTATGGACCAGGGTGGAAGAGTACATACTTTCCCAGAATGCATCATTACCTGTGTTCAGTTACTCTTCAGTAAACTCCTCTTCCACTTATTCAAATTCAACTTCATGTGGAAATTCAAATCAAATTCACACTCAGGAATTGAAAGCCATCGTGTGTGTGTGGCAAGAGTGGCAAACACTGCAGTCTGCAGCTGAAATGTCTGCCCGTGTCCATCATGGTCATTTTAGAACCCTCAAACACCCCTAACAAATTTAAATCTGACCTTGGACGGCACATCTCATCAATTTAATGCACCTGGTGCAGACTCATGATTGAACAGGGAACATGATTCCTGGTCATTATGTTTAAATACTCTGGCTCTTTGACGGCACACACTTTGGGAAGTGTGTGAGGTCATTATTCAACACATTAGGGAAGTCTTGTCTTTAACACGACAGAGAATGAGCAAGGGGCTGGCCGTGATGTTTGGATCTCAGTTAATGGAGCAAGTTGCTATCAAACAGCGGGGAGATCTGCTGCACGTGGAGTTGACGGAGTCAAACACACATTTATCTAAATGAGAACTTCCCATTGACGTCCATTGCTCTTGAATTAAGCACCACAGATGTCTAACCTAAAAAATGCAGCTTCTGGTGTTTTCAGAAGTGACATTTTCAGACCCTTCTGGCTTGCTATGTGTTTTGCTTAAATTTCTGAGCAGCTGCAAATTTGAGATTGTTTGATCTTACTGATTTCTATGATCATTAATTGAGTCTTTAAAGAGAGATGCCTTCATAGTTTTCTTTTATAACACATTTTACATTTTTATTTATATCTTACTAGCAACCACCATACAGTAAAATAAGCTCATAAATAAAGGAAAATACTCAATGAATTTAAAGGGGACCCATTATTCCCCTTTTTACAAGATGTTAAATAAGTCTCTGTTGTCCCCAGAATGTGTGTGTATGTGGACAAGTTTCAGCTCAAAATACCCCACAGATCATTTATTACACCATGTTGCCCACGTTCGAGTGGAAAGAAAAACATGCTGTTTTCGTGCATGTACCTTTAAATGCAAATGAGCTGCTGCTCCCCGCCCTGCTTCCCACAAGAGGGCGGAGCCTGTACAGCTCGTGCCTCCGATACTAACAAAACATCTGTTTGGTTTTGATTATCATCTATCGTGGCCTCGCTCAGGTGACATTGCAGTTCTTCATCATCATAAAAAAGTTTATTATCAGTGTAAACTTCTGATATATGGTTTTCTGAGCACACACACCTGAAGCACTCACACAGAAAGCTGGAGGTCAGACGGCGCGTCCTGTGAGTATTAAACTAAGTTCTCTTTCATGTCATATTGCGCTTAAACTGTCAAATAAACACAAAGTTCACATAAACACAGTCGGTTCTGTCTGTGAACGTAAACAGCATGGAAAGAAACCACATGTGTATATTAGATCTGTGTATTAAAGTGAAAGTGGCGTAATATACATTATATGCTGTTAATATGACTCAAAGACAAAATCTCTCACACTCACTCTCTTGATTGAATAACTTTAGTAGCTTTAATAAGAATACATTTCTTATTTCAATGCTACTGTAAAATGCTCTGGTGAGGAAATGAACAAGGCAGACTAACTCACTCAGGGGCGGAGCTAAGCTAATAGGGCGGAGTCCGTCTGCAGTCGTGGGCGGGGCCTGTTCCAGTGTGACGTCACATTGGGGCAGATTCCTGAACGGCTCATTTTGAGACACTGTTTCAGGAAATAAATACGGTGGAATAACTCACTCAGGGGTGGAGCTAAGCTAATAGGGCGGAGTCCGTCAGCAGTCGTGGGCGGGGCCTGTTCCAGTGTGACATCACATTGGGGCAGATTCCTGAATGGCTCATTTTGAGAAAGTTTCAAGAAATAAACATGGCGAACTAACTCACTCAGGGGCGGAGCTAAGCTAATAGGGCGGAGTCCGTCAGCAGTCGTGGGCGGGGCCTGTTCCAGTGTGGCGTCACATTGGGGCAGATTCCTGAACGGCTCATTTTGAGACACTGTTTCAGGAAATAAACATGGCGGACTAACTCACTCAGGGGCAGAGCTAAGCTAATAGGGCGGAGTCCGTCAGCAGTCGTGGGCGGGGCCTGTTCCAGTGTGGCGTCACATTGGGGCAGATTCCTGAACGGCTCATTTTGAGACACTGTTTCAGGAAATAAACATGGCGGACTAACTCACTCAGGGGCGGAGCTAAGCTAATAGGGCGGAGTCTGTCAGCAGTCGTGGGCGGGGCCTGTTCCAGTGTGGCTCCACATTGGGGCAGATTCCTGAACGGCTCATTTTGAGACACTGATTCAGGAAATAAACATGGCGGACTAACTCACTCAGGGGCAGAGCTAAGCTAATAGGGCAGAGTCCGTCAGCAGTCGTGGGCGGAGCCTTTTCCAGTGTGACGTCACATTGGGGCAGATTCCTGAACGGCTCATTTTGAGAAAGTTTCAAGAAATAAACATGGCGGACTAACGCACTCAGGGGCGGGGCTAAGCTAATAGGGCGGAGTCTGTCAGCAGTCGTGGGCGGGGCCTGTTCCAGTGTGGCTTCACATTGGGGCAGATTCCTGAACGGCTCATTTTGAGAAAGTTTCAAGAAATAAACATGGCGGACTAACGCACTCAGGGGCGGAGCTAAGCTAATAGGGCGGAGTCTGTCAGCAGTCGTGGGCGGGGCCTGTTCCAGTGTGGCTTCACATTGGGGCAGATTCCTGAACGGCTCATTTTGAGACACTGATTCAGGAAATAAACATGGCGGACTAACTCACTCAGGGGTGGAGCTAAGCTAACTGGGCGGAGTCCGTCAGCAGTCGTGGGCGGGGCCTGTTCCAGTGTGACGTCACTCTGGGGCAGATTCCTGAACGGCTCATTTTGAGACACTGATTCAGATCTATTTTTATCACAATAGCGTGGTTGTGTACACACACTGTAGACAAAAAAAAAAAGATAAAATAATGCAGCAGAGTGCTGAAGAGCTTAAAGGTAACGAAAGTTAAATTCAGGGGATATCTCCTAGCAGTTTCCCCCTAGTGGTATCACAAGGTCAGAGACGCACACAAAGAGACAAATAGTAATAGCAATTAGTGCCCGTCCTTATTACTGATCTGTGACAAAGGCATCACACACACAAATGCAGCACAATTTATAACAATTAGACTCTTATTATTGATCCGTGACCAAGGTTACACGCACACACAAAGGCATCAGATGATTTCTGTGGTTCATTTCAGTATCATTAGAAAGGCAGAGGTTGTTACCGAGCTTAATTTGCCATGATGATGTTTTGGTCAGCAGCAGAAAGAACATTACCAGAGGCGGAATGTGTTCATTTGGATTTTGTTGGTTTACCTAAAAGTGTGCGCTTGCTTTGTATTCGCATCATGGGCGTGTGTTTATGTGTGAGTATGTGTGTATGGATCACACTCCGTGTGTGTTAACACTCCTCAGGTGTGTGTGTCTGTGTGTGTGTGTGCTTCACTGTGGAGTCATTATTTGAAATAGGTGCCTATATACAATTTTGGAATGCCGAGAACCAATTTTTCTAACCGACAAATAACATCATTAAATGTAAAATTTGCATTGTGACATCTTTAATATGTTAGGATATTGTGAATTTGTAAAAGAGGAATGTGACAGCATGGAAAAATGCTCCTTCCACTATCTAGAAATGTCTAGAAATTGCATTAAAAAATTAATTAATAAATACCACTGTATGTAAAAATATTGTAAATTAAATTATCTTTTCAATTGAAATTAAATATTAAGTATTTAGAAAAATAATACATATATATGTTTGTATGTATTTGGTTGAACAATCTAAATTTTTAAACTTTAATATTTTATAATATATGTAATATTATGCATTTAAAATTATAATGAATTTTTTTTCTTACATACAGTAGTGTTGATTTAATGTTTATAACATTTCTAGAATTTTATATAAATAAATACTTTCAATTAAATTAGGTAATAATAAATAATGTATGTTGGGTTTCCTCTTCATTAAATAATGAATTAATTAATTAATTAATATAAAATGTCTAATAATTGCATAAAACATTAAATCAGTCACCTTTGTACATGAAATGTAATTTTAATGATTTTAATAAAATTTTAAAATGTTAAATTTAAAGACAATATGCCTGTGGCTACTCTGTTTTGGAAAGGTTATTAATTCATTAATTAATTGCAATGGCTGTGTTTCGCTGGCATTACATTTCCTTGTTTCCTTACTGCCAAGGAACATGTTGAATCACATACACAGACAAACACACATACACCTGCCAACCTTCCACTCACATAAAGAAGTCCATTTATCAGATGTGCCACAAGCGCTAATAAAAAGGCTGCTGTCTGTCATTTACCCGTGTGTGTGTGTGTGTGTGTGTGTGTGGGAGATGGAGTCTGTTTGTACACTTCACATCCACACGTTGCTTGGCTGAGATATAGTGAGATGACACTGGCATGCCTTTCTCTGCATACATTTCCATAATCAAAGCTAATATGGCTTCACACAGTGTGTAATTTAACTCTATATGGATGCGCGCGTGTGCGTGTGTGTGTGTGTGTGTGAGAGAGTGCACGCAGAGGTGGGGTGTGAGAATACGTGGGCACTGGAATATTAATCAGATGAGAAATTCAAAGTGTGTGTGGAAGGGTGTACGTGTTGCAGCGAAGATGGAGGATATGAGATACGAGCAAGCGTGTGTGTTTGCGTGTCGGCCCATCCTGTGCTGGTTAATAGACCGTTTACTGTGAGCGTTTGATCCCGGCAGTAACTGAAGTGCCACAGCAGCAGCCAGGTCACAAGAATTATGAGACACCGTCACACACCAGGTGACAGTAAATCCTCCTCGCTCCTCACTGCATGAGTTCAGTATCGCAGCCCCTTTTAAGTGAAAATTACCTTACTGATATTAAAATTTAAGTGAGATGACACCCCACACAGGACAAAAACACTCGGAGAATCTCAATGACTCTCACAGAGGGTGCTATTCAGACGCGATTCATTTTCCAAAAGACATTGGAGTTATTAACACATGACATCTGTGATGTACTGATTTGGACGTGATTGGAATCTCTCCAGCTAAAGTGGGATTGTCTGTGAACGTGAGTGTTATGAAAGGTCGTGAAACCAATTGAAAAAGCGTATTTATGTGATGCAATGTGTAAATAAGGGAGGGAATTCATTAAAATGCTTAAAAGTTGGCCGAAAGTTATTAATACATAATGAAGGTTCACCAGGCAGCAAAATGGGAAATTTTTGCTTTCGTTACCGCATTCAATGAAGGTCAAAACATTATGAAAAACGAATATACCGCAATCACAGGCATTCCTGTACGAATGGCTTTAGATTTCTCAGAGGACCTCTGGGTTATAGCTGAATAACAGTAGCAATTTGCACTGTAATTTTTACTGGTTGTGTAAGTAAATGACAGACGCATTAAATTCGGGGTGGAATTAAATCCTCAAAGTACATCAGTGAAACACAAATGAACCTGAACTCCTCAGGGAAAGCAAGTGCCATCCGATTAAGGCGTAGCTCTTTGCTTAAATAGGAAAAACGGCTTGTAACAAATCATGTCAGACTTAATGGAGGTCTCAGATATTTGTCATTTAAAGCGTGCACTTTAGCATTAAAATGCTTTCTTGCGAATGTAAGACAGGGAGCGTGTTTGGGAAATCTGTCATTTTTTTTTTTTGCAATTCCCAATCTAATGGTGCCAAAATTACACACCTTCAGTATCAGATTTTTCTCAGATGTTTTTACTGAAGTTCTTTTGACGAAATAAAAGTAAAAACAAATGAGACAATTGTTGACACACAGTACTCTGAGCTATACAAGTAATGTGGACAGCCTCGCTCAGATTCATTGAGTTTTGGAAGAATTAGCTGAGAAATATTTGAGTTCAATCTCAGACTTTTAATTGCAGAATTGTGTCTTATCATATTTTAATATAGTGAGTGGCATTTACCGGTAGGTTTCTTTTTCTCTCTTCCATTTAAAGAAGTCTTGATTTTTTTTTGTTGGCTCTACTAGAAGAGGTTTTCATGCTTGAATGTTCTAAAACACCTTATTTTTTGCATAGGGGTGGGAATCTTAAGGCACTCAACGATTCGATCCGATTCCGATTCTGGGAGTAACGATCCGATTTCCAAAACGATTCTTAACACACATTTTTGGTAACTAATTATCCTGCTGTGCAAATACATGAACTTTAACATTTGAAGCAAAATTGGAGCTAATATGTGTTTTGTTTTTAGTTAGAATATCTGTTTGGCAGTATTGCCATATGAAAAAGGATTATGAAGATTTCTTTAATTTTTTAATTTATTTACAAAGTTATATTCAAGATTAACAAGCTCTAATGAAACATAGTAAGCCATACAATTGCAAAGAACAATCGTTAAGAATAAACAGTTCTCAATGTACAACTAAGTGTGACAATTTTTCCAATTTCTTTAGAAGCAAAAAAAGTTTACTTTGGTTAGAGCTAAAAATCTTAAAAACATAGGCTAATGCAGAAGAAAAACAACTTTAGCGCTCGCTGAGAAGTTCAGTGTGTGCGCATAACATCTCACATGAGAGAACCTGCTGAGCCGCAACAGTCATGAGAGACATTGAACGAATCACTCGCCAAAACGAAGCCTTTGTTCAGAATTTTCCATTCGTTTGAAACATTGTTGCAGTAGTTCAGCAATATTCGATAAGTCATTCCAAAAATTATGCCACGGATGTTGACAGGTTTATGTCCCGGCCACCACATCGGAGACATAGGAGTGTTATTAAGCATTAATGGCAAGGAAAGCGCCTTATAGCCAGTGTTGGGAGTAACGGCGTTTAAGTATAACGGCGTTACTAACGGCGTTAATTTTTCAGTAACGGAGTAATCTAATTAATTACTTTTCCCAATGTTGCAACGCCGTTAGCGTTACTGAGAAAAAAAATGCGGCGTTACTATAATTGAGCTCACTGAAGCGGTTTTCATCCGAACAGGCTCTCTGTCAGTAGGACCTGCAACGTGCGTGTGTGTGTGTGTGTGTGTGTGTGTGTGCGCGCGTGGTACACATAACTGATGATGATTGGTGGGTGGGAGACAAGGTTGAGGTTGATAGGTTGAGTCCACACACACACACACACACACACACACCTATGACGCACAGTCGCACACGCATATGCGATGGCAAGTCCAACGACTTCAAAGGTAGCTTTCGCAAACTGGAAGTATAAGCGCTACTCTTCCCTCGTTGAGGTGAAAGGTAAGAATGTTTATGTGACGTGCAGCTTATGCCCAGGAAGAAAGAGTCTCTCCACGTCGGTGGCGAGTAATTCTAATCTAATGAAGCCTCACATCATCACAGCCACAAAATGAGCGGCTAAAAACCCAGGCGATAACATGAGCTCCACTACCAAAGGAGTAGTAAAGTACTGATAATATTTACAATATATTGAATTTGATAGGTGTCTCTCACATTGTCCCACAGCAACATTACAATAGTGTACATTAATGTACAATGTTTAGTGTCTAATTCATTCATTTAACATATTTAAATTGGGGGCATCCAAGTTATTTGACATATTTGAACTTTTGACAAAATAAAAGTAACGCAGTAATTACTTTCCCTGGTAATTAGTTACTTTTATAATGATGTAACTCAGTTACTAACTCAGTTACTATTTGTAAGAAGTAACTAGTAACTATAACTAATTACTTTTTTAAAGTAACGTGCCCAACACTGCTTATAGCCTACTTGAGCACCACTTCGTTATTTTGGCTCAGAATTTCGTTTGTTGGAAATATGAACTTAATTTAGAAGTGCTTTTGAAATTAAAAACTTAAAAGCAAAATACATTTTTGAAATGTCAGCGAGCGCAGACAAAGCGGCCAGAGAAACGGAGGAGCGACTGCTGTTAGGCATTTGTGCAAAACTGCGGAAAAACTACATAAAACGTGCGGCTGTTGAACCCTCTCACCGGGAAAAGTGTCCCCACGGGTGCGACGCTCCTGAGCAGGTCGTAGTTTGTCCATTTTATCTTAAACGAAGCCAATTCACCAGCATACAAATGTTCACCTATCAACAGGTTTTTCTGTTTGGCCGGTGACCACGCGCACAGTGGTGAAGTGGCCGTTTGATTTGAACACAGAATCTATTATGAATTTTTGAGAATCGATTCTGAATCGTTGAATAACGAATCGCGATGCATTAACCTTTTATCCCACCCCTAATATCTGACATTGTTGCAGCTCCTCTCTTCCCATTCTGTCAGTAACGCTCTGTTTAGTTCCTGTCTCTATGAAGCCCCTCCTCCTGAAAGGCACAGTGTGCTCTGATTGGTTGGCTGGACCAGTGTGTTGTGATTGGTCAAGTGCTGTGAGTGTGTTTGGGAAATCCTTACCATAACTGTGAGTTTCAACCATAGACTGTGAAAAAATATGGACGTAGTGTCCGTGACGTCACCCATAGGATTCTGAAGAGCAGTTTTGAATCGTAAAGTAGGGGCGAGCTGGCCGTCGCCATCTTGTCATCGCGCGTCACTCCCGGATAACAGAAAATGGGCAAAGAGGCGGGACGTGGGTGGAGCTGAGGTGATGTGATGACTAACAGACAGTAGGCAAATGGCAATCCAACTGTCACTCGAAGTGGCCACGCCCTTAATTGTGCAGAACTTTAAGGCTTTATATAATGTAAACGAATGAGTTATAAAAAAATTCACCCCCTCACAGTTGTCATGAAGGGCAAAATTAGCCGTATAGACCAAAACCACAATTTGTCCCAGACTGTAAACATGTGTTCTTCTGCTGTAAAGTTGGGCATTTTAACACTGGACTCAATGAGATTCTGCTCCTTCTGGAGTCTGTCTCTGGTGGCCAGTCGATGAACTGCAGTTTAAGTCACTTCCGTATTGGCTTCAAGAGAAACTGCAGGAAGTTGCCGTTTGGTTTCAACACACGACTTGGGCGGGAATTATTTAAATGAGGAATATTGTGACATGTTCGTTCCTGGAAGAAAAATCAAGACTACAATGGAGGCTTTTCAGCGAGATCAGAAACAGTGACACTGATATATTATTGTCTTGTCTTACATTATCACACAGTTCCATGTGTTAAAGATTATCAAGATGAAATTTTGTCTAATATATGACAAGACTGTGGTGACCTCTGTCAAAGTCATTAGACGCCTAATACAGTGCACCTCGTAATGTGGTAGGACCCGTGTTGTGTGTTTGTGTGCATCTGTGTTGATTACTTTGGGATTGTGTTGCATCTCAGCTCTCACTAGTGTCAGTCAATATAGCACAAACTAAGACTCCCTGGTGGTCGGCAAGTCTGGCGGAATATCTAAAAACATGTCAAAAAGATGAGCAACACCGTGAGTCATCTCTCCCGTCCCTTTCTCACACGTCCATATGCAGACACGTGCTGGCATGAATATTATTCAGTGTCAGATTGAGTGAGGAAATTATGTGGTCTATATCTATGATGATGGCATCCCCAGTGCCACACCAACACACACACACGCTTTGCTTGTTTACTTCCAGGCTTCTGGCAGGCATGATTGGGGGCAAAGGTCATGGCCATGTGGATGGTTGCCATGGTGGATATCAACCATTGCCGTGGTGTTGAGACCGACTGTTCCAAGCCTAGACGGGCATAATTAATATTTGCTCAAACCCCTTGATGACAAGGCAATCCAACCCTGCCTGGCCCAAGGCTGCCTAGCGGCCCTCGTAATTCGAAACACAACCTCTGCTATTTGCGAACTGGAGTGAACTGGCTGCGCTGTCTTTGCCTCATTCAAGTTCAGATGAGGAGATAAAATATGCATTGTTAGAACCGTCTAAAACATATTACTATATAAACATCGTAAAGTAAACATTGTCATTATTCATCAGCATTAGTTCATAAACAATTGCCTGGCATAAATGTGTGTTATTCATTGATTGTGAGCCGCTCTGGAGCGCTGGATTGGGGATGCGGGGGTGAGCCTGTAAAAGCACAACAGCGCCGTGTTCTCCAGCGGTTAGATCAGCACATTACAACTCAAATGTGCGCATCTGTTACACACGACATCAGTTCTGACTGGATCTCTTCCCTAATCGTCCCTCCCTAACATTTTCGTCTCGTTTTTTATTTGTTGACGAAGATGACAGTTGATTTTCGTTATAGTTTTTGTCATCCATCACTAGTTTTTATTTAGTTAACGTCTCGTTTTCGTTGACGAAAATTATGACGAAAATTGTTCGTCAACTAAATTAACACTGTTTGAAACATGGAGGTTTTTCAGATTTTCCGTCGCGCTGCTCTCTTCATATTTACGTTTCTTTGCAGCCTTTAACCACTGCCTACAACACACTGGGAACTGAAAGTAACCGCTAAACGTTTACTCTGTAAATTCTTGCACTGGGGAACAACACAAGCTGACACAATTATGGCTAAAAGTTAGTATTTCCTACTAAAACAAAGCGGTTTTTGACTCTGATAAGCGTATGCACAGCAGAGGGTGGGAGGGGCCTTGGACAGCAACAATGCATTATGGGTGTTGAAGTTTCCCTACCAATTTGGCAAAAGGGAAGACAACAGCCTTTTTCCTCTGTTTTCTCTAGTAGGGTAATTTATGTTTTTTATACATTAAATAAACAACAATAATACAAAGCTTCTGAAAGTGCTGATTGCTCCGCCGGCCCTGTAGTTTGCAGTTGACCCCTCATTAAGCTCCACCCCCTTGGTTACTGTTGTTAATTTAGACAAGCTTTACAGAACATCCCATTGGAATGAACTGGAGATTTATCTAACAGCATTGTTTTCATTAAAATGTGCTGATAAAGTGGTGAAAATATAGTGGGCTGGAAGGAATTGTGACATTGCAAAGCATTTTATCTGCTGTTTTTCTTTAAATAAACTATGCAGTTGTAGTAACATAGTGCTGCAAATGAATGGACATAAAGTCATCCTCTATATAGTCTCGCATAGCCAGACTTTCAGACTGACGGCAGAAGGTCTGGACTCCAGAGCGGCTCTCATTGGCCAAGGACCGGCCAGAGCCCGTCTGACTGACATGTAAAGCAACCAATCACAGTTCGTTTTGTTCCATGTCATGCTTAGGGGCGTGTTAATGTAATGTCGATGTCCCTGCAAAAACAGACAAGTGTGTAAAACTCTTGGACGTATTTTAAAGAGTCTATGCCGTGAACTTTACATACTTCACACACTTCAAATCCAGCATTTTGTTGATCCTGATAAGCGCTCATTGTCACAGATGATATCTTTCTTTTTCCATGAGGGGGTTTGGCATCACGGCATCTTTGTTTCCAGGCGGACCGTTAAAGAACGGAAAATATTTCCACAGAAATATTAAGCAGCATAACTGTTTTCACCATTGATATAATTATAAGAAATGTTTCTTCAGCACCAAATCAGTATATTATAATGATTTCTGAAGGATCGTGTGACACAGAAGACTGAAGTGATGGCTTTGCATCACATCAATGAGTATTTTAGTCTAATATAATAGTTCTTATATCTGCTAATTGACATATACTGCTTCCCAAATGCGTTTTATTGCACTGCAGGATTTGAGCTACAGATCTGTCCTCAGTCAGTTGAGAGAGGTCGTTGTTTCGAGAGCGAGCACCCTGTGATCATCCCGTTAGTAGATGTATGTAACTAGGACAAGTGCTGGTGGGGTGTCTGGTGGATTCTCTCTCTGGCTCTGTAGCAGAAGCTATGATGGAGCGATAGAGGGATAGACGTGACGAAGACATTGATGGACTGGTGAAGAGCTACTGTTCTTTTGTTAAGAGCAATGAGCGATTAAAGCTCCGTCAAACACCTGCTCATCACCTGTGAGCTGCGATATCTCACCGCACTTGAAAATGTTTGGGTTTGTGCGTTCAGGCATGGTGTCATGGAAGAGTTCACATGCAATATGTTGAGATCCATGATACCGGCTGTAATTATTCATGTGTCTGTGCCATTTACATTACATTATTATTTATTTTAAGCCCTTTTTTAGAGCAAGTCACTTCACTCAACAGTCATCTTGGCAACTATTTTCTTGTCACGCAAGGATGGCTTATTCCTACTTTAAAAGGATAAAGACCAAAATCAACAAAACTGTTTGTCAAATCATGAATGTAAATCCAGTCCAGCTAATGCTAAATGTGTTCTAGAGCAAACAGACCGATGCCTAAATTCTAAATTGGCTTTTTAAATTTAAAGGCAGGACTTCATTTCATAAAGGATGAGTTTTGTGGTTCTGTGATTTTGTTTTCTGCTAGTGGCCCGTTTCCTCTTCCATAAACTGTGATGAAATTGATGAAACATTGAACAACTCATTTCTGCATATGGTTTGGAAAACCAACTATTTGTAAATTTTACAATTATAACAAAGGTATGGCAAAGAGGATGCTTCTTTAACGCCCCCTGTCCCAGGCAACGCTGTTTATACATTTGTTTAGTTAGTTAGTATACATTTTTTCCAAAAGATGAAAGTTAATGATTACAAAATCACTTTTTGATAAAACCATCAAAATATGAGTAACTTATTTCATATATTTTTTTAAATAGTTAAATCTATCCCTGCCAAACACAGAATTTTATGTTATTTGTGAGAAAACGCTTCCCTGCCAAACACAGAATTTTCCGTGTTTTCACTGTTATATGCTAGGGGGCGCTATTACGCATCTTCTGAATGAGTACAGAATCTCCTGATTAAAACACAGATGAACAAGATGGAAAAAAACAAGCGATCGTATAAAAGCAGATGCATATGTAAAATAACATGATCATCAACATTAAACATCATTTCAGTCAGGTCCACTGAAGTCAAAAACACCATAGACAAACTTTTAGTCAACTTTTTATTGGCATATTTTGCAAAAATTTACATTTGGCAATATGGCTCTATTCTAAATTCCCCATTCTTTTCATGAGCTCCATGAAAAGCCAAGACAGCAGATTCTGGGGACAACCTCCCATTTTTTAAACTGGGAGGGCAGAGTAAATCCCCCATTTAGAACAGAGTATGCATCAATGACATCAGAATTAAATTGATCAAATTAAACAGTTTAAGGAGGAGCTGGGGAGGAAGTGGGTTGCAAAGCAGCGTGCAGCAGAAGCAGCCAAGCATGCAGACTGAACTAAAGCAACACTTAAGTAAGGCGTCCTGTTTGAGAGTGGCCAATTGAGTGCATAGGAATCGGATCAGCTGATATGGGCGGGGTTAGAATTTTTCTAATCAGCTGATAGCGGAGCTTGACTACATGGCCTGCCTGAACTAATGCTGAATGCTTGATATAAATTTGATCTTGATATCAAAACTGCCTAATAATACTGAATGAAATGGCGACCCAGAACGAGCTACAGGACTGTGAAGCTTTGGGGTGTTGATGGACTCGATCTACTTCATCTTTGTTTAATCGTCGCTCTTTATCTGATCTGGATGTAGTCTTTGACAAAAACGTGATTTTCTCAGCTTTTTGTTCAAAATTTTGGCCTTTTTTATGAAACTCACCCATATTTAAGTGTTGATAAAAAAATAAATGCATGAAGCTAGAATAAAATGTTTTTTTTTTTAAAAAAGCAGAGGATCTGCTCTTTCTTTTGATATATTGCATGCTCAGATATTCATACAACAAAATATTCTATGGGCCATTAAATTTTTGTGAAAATGACCAAAAACTCTGGCGATGGCTGGAAACATTTTTTTTTTAAATGCTGGCGGGGAAAGAGTTAATATGAAGGAAATACAAAACACTAAACTTGGTTAAGGTTAACTACAGCTACAGGTTTCATTTTACTATACAAAAAAAGCAAACAGGAAAAAGCATATTGACTACAACATAATCGTTATTAATATTTTGTTGGCTCATAATTCTTGTTAATAATTTCTTTGTATGAAAACCTGGCCAAAAATTCCTACTGGCCAAAAATTCCTGTCCGCACAATTTGCCAAGTTTCAGTGTTTTATCACAAATAAAACAATTGTCTCCAAGCATCAGTAGTTGTGAAAATGAACAGCTTACCTATAGCATTTTTCTATCTTGTGATAGCTTTTTTCTAAGGGAAACCTTGACATGTATACCAAGTGCTTTATGAATGCTGAACGCTGTTTTCTAGTTATTTAGACTGAGATTAATCTGATGCTTTTTGAATGGATGCTCTGGTTCCCCGAATACTGTTTTAGCCTCATATATCCCTTGCGAAGTGCTCAGAGCAGATATCATTTGGCGTCATAAACAGGATCTCTGGCTTAAAGTGCTGCTGGTGCCACTGCTGGGCTCTGCCTTTGCCACGGGCACACAAACACTTACATACATGTTCACACACACACACACACACACACACACACACACACACACACACACACACACACACACACACACGCACACACACGCACATATATAGCTCCAGTCTAATGTTCTCTGCCCAATTCTGTCTCCTGCCTCAGCTTTAGGTTCGTCCAGTAATCACTATTGGCCATGGTAATTAATTTGTGTAGCGGCAGCTGTTATTGTGTGGAAATGGAGGCTGAATCAGAAGGAGTGCATTGGTGGATGAAGTGGGATGAAGTGAAAAGGTGTGGAGGGAAAACCAAGAGCCAACAGTATTAGAGAGGATAGATGGAGGAACCTGACAAATAAATACGCTCTTTTCCAAAACCTAGTGAGCTATGCCTATGGAGGCAGCATTTCAAGGCCTCGTAGGCATGCTTCCAACTCGAAGACTGTTGAATCTAAATTATGCTGCCTCCTAAAACACCTCATTTTGCCAAATTCTAAGGCAACTTCACGTTTATGCTTCGCTGAGAATGTAATCCCAGAATGCATTACAACAAGCCCGGTGAAAAGAAACACGGTGTACATTTGACAACCGGTATATAAAATATAGGCAGTTATTGCGTAGAGTTTATAATTGTGAAATTTCAATGTCATCTATAAATGTTTGGCATCGTAACCCTGTACCTTATTTCCAGCAAAAATATCTTTTAACAATACAGTATTGTTATCTTAAGATAAAATTACTTATATTGTGATATAAGATTGTCATATTGCAAACCTTAATTATAAAACATATTCTAAATAATTTAAATGTTTACCCCTTAAATGACTGTTTCGCCAAACATTCTTACATATTCGGGTCTTTAGCGACCCGGATATATATCGAACATGGATAGGTCTATACCTGTCGCGATAATATATAAAACTCCTGATATTAGAGGAACAATTACAGAAGAAGAAAATAAAACATATTTCGTTACCTTTTGGAGCTTGGAAGGGTTCAGTTTGAGCAGATGTTTTATACCATCACCACTGTCCTTGTCAGAACTCATTTCCAAGTACATTCTGCATCTGGATCATATTCACGATCTCACGCATATCCTCAAAACTCTTTTTCAACATCTTCAAAATAAATATTTTGATCACTGACAGCTTCCTTCACCAGATCCATCATCAAGTGACACTAATATTTGAATGTGTTCAGTACTTGCTCTGCAGTAAATCGCTGAGCCATTTCAAGTTTTGCAGATTATAATTATTATTGTTTCGTTTTCTGTCTGAGGTAACTATGAGTGAAACACTTGGGGTTACTTCACTGTAACCCTGTTCCCTGATAA
This sequence comes from Romanogobio albipinnatus, assembly GCA_023566225.1. NCBI lineage: Eukaryota > Metazoa > Chordata > Actinopteri > Cypriniformes > Gobionidae > Romanogobio > Romanogobio albipinnatus. The sequence goes on along the minus strand of CM042239.1, from coordinate 10,502,036 downwards.
AGCGGAACGAGATGCTGCATAAGCTTATGCAAATGGGGATGTCTTTGACATAACCAGCTATGAAAATGGTGTGAAAACACGTCAATGAAATTGACCCGGAGGTATTTATAGCCTCGGCTGGTGACGTCACCGGGCGCACCTGCTGCACGAGGCTATAAATAGATGAGCTTCAGCTGGAGCAAACCAGATCTTTTGTTTGAAGACCAGTCCTGAAGCATCATCAGCACGGCCAAGCAATGCAGCATCTCGTTCCGCTTTATCAGGGAACAGGGTTACAGTGAAGTAACCCCAAGTGTTCCCTTTCAAAAGCTACACTCAATGCTGCATAAGCTTATGCAAATGGGAACGAGAATACCCACGCCGCCGTGCCTGATGGTGCCTGGACCCCTTACGGTTGTGAAGGTGTGCACAAGAACGCAAAGAGCCTCAGGCATTAGCCTGCGATGTCGACTCAAGGACATGAGAGCCCGGTGTAGCATGAGCATCCAAGCTATAAAACCTTATGAATGTGTGCGGAGAGGACCAACCCGCCGCATCACAAACACTTTGTAAAGGGGCACCCCTTGCTAACGCAGTAGAAGAGGCGACTCCCCTGGTGGAGTGAGCCCTTAACCCTATAGGCGAAGCTTGACCACGCGCCTCATAGGCAAGAGCAATAGCATCCCTGACCCAATGTGACATTGTCTGTTTGGTGGCGGCAAAACCTCTGTTACGGCCCCCATGACAAACAAACAACTGCTCCGATTTACGCCACTGGCTAGTGCGGTGGACGTAAGCCTGAAGAGCACGGACCGGACATAGTCTATGAAGTCTCTCCTGATCCGGCGTTATGAACGGCGGAGGGCAGAAGGTTTCAAGAGTGACAGGATGTACAGTCGAAAAAGGGACCTTAGGCAGGTAGTCAGGGTGGGGATGCAGAATCACTTTCACCAAGCCTGGGGCAAAGTCTAAGCAGGATGGCGAAATTGACAGAGCCTGCATGTCCCCAATCCTTTTCAAGGAAGTTATAGCCATAAGAAAAACCATCTTTAGAGTCAGAAGTTTGTCAGACGCTGATTCTAACGGTTCAAAGGGGGTCTCAACCAGACCCTCCAGGACTAAAGCTAAGTCCCATGAAGGGATCTTGGTTCTAACAGGTGGCCTCAACCGCCTAGCCCCACGAATGAAGCGAACGAGAAGAGGATGTCTCCCGAGCGGCACCCCATCCACCAAGGCGTGGCAAGCCGAAAGAGCGGCCACATAAACCCTGAGAGTGGAGGGGCAGGTGCCTGACGACAACTTTTCTTGCAGAAAATCCAGAACTGAAGCAACTTGGCAGTTGACTGAATCCACATTATGTGTCGTACACCACCTTTCAAAGACACCCCATTTATTAGCATAAACTTTCCGAGTGGAGGAAGCCCTAGCACTTAGAATGGTCTCAATAACTGCAGGCGAAAGCCCCGTGTCCCTCAGTTGGCGCCCTTCAGGGGCCAAACATGAAGGTTCCACAGGTCGGGCCTGGGATGGAATATCGTGCCCTCTGCCTGAGACAGAAGGTCCCTCCTCGCCGGAATCGCCCACGGCGAGCCGTTGAGGAGAGACACTATCTCCGAGAACCACACTCTGTTCGGCCAACGCGGCGCTATCAATAAGAGGCAAGACCCTTGCTGGCGAACCCTGGCTAGAACTTCTGGAAGCAGAGCGACTGGAGGGAAGGCATACAGGCGCATTCTGGGCCATGTATGAGCCATCGCATCCAGACCCAGCGGGGCTGGGTGACCGAGAGAGAAGTAAAGGGGACATTGCGCTGTCTGACAAGAGGCGAAGAGGTCCACTTCCGCTCTGTAAAACCTGGTCCAAATCTGTTTGACTACTTCTGGGTGGAGTTTCCATTCCCCCGCATGTAATCTCTGTCTGGACAGTAAATCTGCTCCCACATTCAGCTGCCCCGGAATGTACACTGCTCTGAGTGACAGGAGCTTGTCCTGGGTCCAGAGAAAAATCTGTCTCGCTATCTTGTTTAGATCGCGTGAGCGCAGACCTCCCTGGTGATTTATGTATGAGACTGCCGCTGTGTTGTCCACCCGCACTAGGACATGACAGCCCCTCAAATGGGGAAGAAAGTACTTCAGGGCCAGAAATACAGCCATCAGCTCGAGGCAGTTGATGTGCCAGGCGCGCTGATGACCCTCCCATTCCCCTTGAGCTGGACGACCACTCAAGACCGCACCCCAGCCCGTCAGGGAAGCGTCCGTCGTTAGCAGTTCGCGACGACAGGGAACGCCTAGCGTGGGACCCAAGGTAAGAAACCGGGGTCTGAGCCACATAGTTAGTGTGCGAAGCCCGCGGCGCGTCACCTTTATTAGCCTCTGGGGGTTGGCCCTTGGATTAAACCCCCTGGCCCTGAGCCACAACTGGAACGGTCTCATGTGCAACAGCCCCAAAGGAATCACCGTGGAAGCCGAAGCCATGAAACCTAACAATCTTTGGCACCGTCGAATAGTGAGATTTTGACCTAACCTGACTTTCCTCAGGGTATGCAGAATGGTTTCGACTCGAGCGGGAGACATATGTGCCCGCATCGTGTTCGAATCCCAAACTACCCCCAAATAAGTCGTTCTCTGGACAGGAGAAAGAACGCTTTTCTTGGCGTTGAGTCTCAGCCCGAGAGAAACCAGATGAGCTAGCACAATATCTCTGTGCCGAAGCGCCATCTCTCGCGATTGAGCTAGAATCAGCCAATCGTCGATATAATTCAAAATGCGAATGCCCTGGAGTCGCAATGGAGCCAGTGCTGCATCCATGCACTTTGTGTATGTGCGGGGTGATAAGGCTAGGCCGAATGGAAGAACCCGAAATTGGTAAGCTTCGCCCCCGAAAGCGAACCTCAGGAACTTCCTGTGTTGTGGCAGTATTTCTATGTGAAAATATGCGTCCTTCAGATCGATCGTGACAAACCAATCGCGATGTTGAACTTGCGACACGACCATCTTTATGGTTAACATCTTGAACTTGAGTGCTTTGACTAAACGGTTTAAGCCTCGAAGATCCAGGATTGGACGCAACCCCCCATCCTTCTTGGGAACCAGGAAATATCTGCTGTAATAGCCCGACTCTCTCTCTGGAAGAGGAACATATTCTATGGCCCCTTTGTTCAAAAGAATCTGCAGCTCTTGTGACAGTACCTGCGCTGACTCCGGTCTCACGGAAGTGGAGACCACGCCGTTGAAACACGGAGGGCGCCGAATAAACTGGATTCTGTATCCATTCTGTACTGTGCTTAACACCCATGCAGAAATACCTGGCAGAAGTTTCCACGCTGCCAGGTTCTCTGATAGTGGTATTAATTTTAATATTTCCTGTTGAGGGGATATTAAACGTCCCGTGTCCTGGATGGAAACAGGATTTAGACACGGGAAATTTAACATTTCGCTGGAAACCGCTGCCCCCCGAATCGCCAGAGGCGGCGGAAGAGGAGAGGTTTCGTGAGGGTAGCGAGACGGAGCGAACAGATGTTTTATGACGCGCCCCGTCTCGCGGGGGGCTACCCCCACTAAACTGGGCGCAACACCATCAGGAAGATTTTTTCTTTTGCGTTATAATGGTCCTGAGGTCTGCCCTGGGAGGCTGCTTAGGGCGGCGAGACGGTCCCCAGTCCTTACGAGGGGGAGCGCGACTCACTACACTTTGCTTTTTAACCTCCCTTGAAGGACCTGGGGAAGGTTGGGTGGATGGTAGCCCCTCCCCTTGAGTGCGGCGAGGAAGGAACTGTGTAAACGCTTCCTCGTGTTTTTTGGCTTCCCTGAATTTAGTGACGACAGAGTCAACTGCGCCACCAAATAAGCCCGTGGGGGAGATCGGAGAATCTAGCAGGAACACTCTCTCCTTATCCTTTATTCCTGACAAATTCAACCACAGATGCCTCTCCGTGCTCACCAATGCAGACATAGAACGGCCGATAGCGCGGGCCGTTTGCTTGGTAGCACGGAGAGACAAATCTGTAGCCCGGCGAAGCTCAGCGAAAGCTTCGCCGTCGATCGACCCCCCCGCACTCAGATCCTTCAATAGGTCAGCCTGGTACGCCTGTAACACCGCCAACCTGCAGCTTGATAAGCTTTCCCCACGAGCGTTGATGTCGTTCTACAAGGCTTCGTGGGGAGGACCGGTTTCTTAAGCGAAGATGCCGACCCAGGCGAGAGATAGCCCGCGAGCGTCTCTTCCACCTGCGGCATCTCCGTATACTCGCGTGCCTTCGCACCCACGATAGTCGAAAAAGTCGACGTCGAGGGCACAAACACACGCGAGGTATATGGTTTACTCCATGACCTAGATAGTTCGTCATGGAGGTCCTCAAAGAAGGGGAGAGACTGATGTTGCGTTCTCTCCCCCCCGCCGGACAGAAACCGATCCTCAAGCTTACTGCGTTTGGGGATCTCTTGTTCACGGGGCCAGTCAATCTGCAACCTGGCCACCGCGCGAGTAACCACTTCCAATAATTCCTCGACAGATTTACTACTGTGCGAGGAACGCTCGGAAAGTGGCTGCTCGAAGTCCTCAGACCCAAGAGATAATGCATCCTCATCCCGCGCGCGAGCCGAAGAGGCACCGGAGTGCGCTTCGGGATCGCGCGGAGAGGGATGTGGATCTGGCAAATGAGCAGTCGAAAGGGACGGACCCGTCTCCTGCTCATCAGTCAAATCCATTCTAGAGCCCCACGGTTGTAATGCGGGTGCGGACTGAAAGAAGCCAAGCCGAGCGCGCAGCATCTTAACTGTGAACAGCTCACAATGCTGGCACTCGCCTGACTCCAATGCAGCCAACGCGTGCTCTTCCCCCAAACACACAAAGCAGTAATCGTGTGTGTCCACGTCCGCTATCGGGCGAGAGCATGGAGGCACACAACGCTTCTGCTGACTCATTCTCTTTAACTGATAGTGTATTTCCTTTTCACTTGATCAAACAGAGATGAAAGAGAGAAATTCTGCACACTAACAGCTGAAAACTAACTCCTGACACAGATCTCGAGTTGAGTTTTAAAGAGAAAGAGTTTTTAAGAAGAGAGTTTTTTTTTTTTTTTTTCCAGAAACTTTGCAAACACACCAAACATAGAGTTGGTCTGAAAACAAAAAGACCTGGTTTGCTCCAGCTGAAGCTCATCTATTTATAGCCTCGTGCAGCAGGTGCGCCCGGTGACGTCACCAGCCGAGGCTATAAATACCTCCGGGTCAATTTCATTGACGTGTTTTCACACCATTTTCATAGCTGGTTATGTCAAAGACATCCCCATTTGCATAAGCTTATGCAGCATTGAGTGTAGCTTTTGAAAGGGAACGTTATTTCATCGATGTGTATCAGCCACCTTGTGGAATAAAGCTGAACTACACTTATTTTGTCGTTATAGATTCATTTATTATTGTGCAGAAAAATAAAATACGTACAATCTTACACACCTCGGGTCATTAGCGACCCTATACAATTTTGACAAAAAACTAGTGGAAAAACAGACATTCAATTATAATTTTATAATTGTTTTCTTGTTATATTGTTTTAAATGGATTGATTGAGGAATACTGAGGTTGATGTCTAACTTAAAAAAATGAACGAGGAGGGTGGTGAATGACGTCTCGGGTCCCTAAAGACCCGTGGTATGCATTTAAGTGTTTTTTTTGTTGTTGTTGTAAATTCATATACTGTATAAATCTAGGGGTGGGGATGTGCTGCTGTTTTTTGGTTTGTTTTGGTGTTCTTCTCATGTCATCTGTATTGAAATCAACTGTGAATCGAGTCTCCTGTGGACTTTGTGTGTAAACTGCTATTTTTATGACAGTTCTTGTCTATATAATGTTCCATTACAGTTAGGACGCTGCTATTGGCTTCCTATGTAGATGGCGAGATGGATGTAGAAACAGAGAGACATGCCACTAGCAACGTCAAGGTCATGGGTTTGATTTTCAGGAAATCCATGAACAGATAAGATGTATGCAATGCAAACCCCTTTGGATAAAAGCATCTGCCTAATACATTATGTGCATGTAAATGTAGGACTACACACACACACTTAGCAATGATTTATGGTTGGGGGTGTGTTTTCATAGCTTTTACATTGCTTTGATAGCAGTCCCATAGCTTGAGAGAAGACGAAAAGAAAGAGGAGGAAGGGAGAGTTCCCCTGATTATGCTGTTGCTGAGAGTGTAGTGCACATCAATATTGCTTGTATGGTACTAGCCTTGCAGCCTCAGAACTTCTATGATCAGCCCTCGCTTATTCTGTCTAAGAATACGCAATGTGTGTGCTCTGAAAATTCACATCAAGTGTCTCAAAATGTTAGATTTTTGTACTCAACATGAAAGAAAGAACTAGGAAAAAAGGCTGTCGTCTTAAGTTTTGCTAAATTGGTAGGAAAACTTCAACACCCATAATGCACTGGGCATGTTGCCATCCAAGGCCACTCCCACCATGTGCTGTGCATACGCTTACCAGAGTCAAATACCGCTTTGCTTTAGTAGGAAATACTAACTTTTAGTCATAATGGTGTCGGCGCAAGAATTCACAAAGTAAATGTTTAGCGGGAGTGAGTTACGTTCAGTTTCCAGTGAAGGATCCAGTGTGTTGTAGGCAGTGGCTAAAGGCTGCAAAGAAACGTAAAAACGAAGAGAGCAGCGCAAATCTGAAAAAAAAAAAAACTGTAGTCACTTCAAACTGGCTGACAATGAACAATTTCAGCTTTATGCCGTTCTGTCAGTTCCACCCGAAATAAAACGCTGTATCATACATGTTAGAAAGCCATTTTTAGCATACAGCTGTTTAAAGAGTAGACCAAGTACAATATAATTTTCAGTGATAAACCCACTCTTACAGTAACTGTTCTGTTAAAGGGGGGGTGAAACACTTATTTTCAGTCAATCTCATGTCAATCTTGAGTACCTATAGAGTAGTATTGCATCTTTCATATATCCGAAAAGTATTTAGTTTTATTATATTTATAAAAGAAAGATACGCTGTACCGAGTCTTTCCGAAAAAAGCCGAGCGGCTGGAGGCGTATCGTGTGGGCGGAGCTAAAGAATGACGAGCGCGCGCAGCGATTCATTGAGCTATGCATGTTTACATAGAAAAACAATGGAATCGATAGCTAACAACACAAAGACATTTGAATCAGTCTTACTCACCGCCTGCTACCAACACACGACCGTGAACCTTAATCGCTGGGACCGCTCCATCTTTCAGCATTAGACGAGCTACAAATCCGGAGTTGAACTGTACCTTGTTTATAAACCATCGTCGCCGAAATTCAGGGAACAAACAAACACTTGCACAACTCCGTTGCTGCTCCGGAAAAACATGATTGTCTTGCCATGACAACCAAAAACACACATCTTTGGTGACATTGTTGATTTTGTGAAGTCCTGTGACTGCAGCGCAGCCGGCTTCCCTAAAGCGTTTGCTCTCTCGCTCTAGTCGTGCGCACGCCCTTCCAGGAGAAGAGCCCGTACGGCCCGTACAAGGATATTCCGCCCCATCTGACGTCACATACACCCATACTCTAAAAAAGTTCCGAAATGTATGAGTATTTTTGGCGCAGAAATACTCCATCAAACGTCCAACTTTTTTTTGTTGAAACTTTGTCCATGTTTAGGATGGGAATCCAAGTCTTTAACAGTGAAAAAAGCTCAGTATGCATGAAACAGCATTTCACCCCCCCCTTTAATAACCCTCTGCCGATCCGACTGTCCGTGGGCGGGCATAAAGTAAAATCTGTGTTTTTGATGAAAGCCCTGGATCTGTCAAAAGTCTTTTGCTGATAAATAAACGTGTATTTCTCGATCCAGGTAACACAGAGAATGAGTAAACACTGTTCATTTACATACTACCGACACTGTAACAATACAAAACGGGTTAAAAATTGGCGAAGTTACACTTGCACTGTTTTCTATTTGAATATATTTTTTGATATTTCTTTAAATGTAATGTTTTGCTGGGATGTAAAGCAGAATTTTCAGCATCATTCCTCCATTCTTCAGAAATTATTCTAATATGTTGATTTGCTGCTCAAGAATCACTTCCAGTTATTTTGAATGTTGAATAAAAAGTATTCATTTAATTAAAACTGACACCCAAAAGTTTTGAACTGTAGTGTATGTTCCAATTGGCTGATTTCCGTGTTGTCCAGCATTTTACTTGCCAGCACCTCGTTAGGACAAAATGTGAGAATGAGACTAGTAGATCACTGACTGCGGCAGCACTGCTTGAAACATGAGCAACATTATGTGCATCAGTTTCTGTCCATTTCTCATACCATCTGACTGAGATAGATAGATAGATAGATAGACAGACAGACAGACAGACAGACAGACAGACAGACAGACAGACAGACAGACAGACAGACAGACAGACAGATAGATAGATAGATAGATAGATAGATAGATAGATAGATAGATAGATAGATAGATAGATAGATAGATAGATAGATAGATAGATAGATAGATAGATAGATAGATAGATAGATAGATAGATAGATAGATAGATAGATAGATAGAAAAAAAGGCGAAGAAAAAAAGATAGATAGAAAAAAAGGCGAAGGAAAAAGAACATATCAGCCACCAAATGATTGAAATTGAGAAATGCACAGCAAAACGGCATAACCATATTTTACGACGCAGTTTTGCATGTTCACTTAAAAATGCACGCATACAGACACACTCACATACACAAACTTGGTCATTCATCATTGATAACGGACTCAGGCTGTGAGCTACCCTGGGGCCTAAACAGTGGCTTGCTCACACAGCGAAGTAGGGGAAAAGATCTCACTCATTCCCTCTGACACACAAAAATACATTTATCACTGATTTGATGTAAGAGTGATTGGGATGAGATTCTCTTTTGGCTGATCTTGTTATCTCTTTCCATTGGTTCCCCTCTCCTCCCCTCTCTGTTCTCCTTTGGAGTTTGAGAATGCATTCTGATTGGCCAGAGGGTGTTGGCGCTGTGGGCGGCACATGTGTTGAATATGCAACGGTTACAGACTCACTTGCTTTTGAATATTAATGAGGAGAAATTATGGTGGCCGCTTTCCCGTTTTTAGCTGTGCTGGTGTCGGTATTTGCAACACAGTAAAAATGCTACAAACCTAATGGCAGTTTAATGGAGGCGCACACACATTTCATCAGGCCGTGATTAAGCAGATATGAGTGTTTGGTGAGTAACGGTTCTGTCTAATTAGCGCAGTGCTGACTGCCGCTGACCCTTCACAGAGCGGCGTGTCCTGGCCCACATTAAACCCCTGTAAATATTTGCTTTTAACTCTTCCTCTTCTATTGTTTCCAATTTTGTGCTCTGGTGGACTGTGACTACTCATTCATTCCAGTTGTTTGTGTGTGTGTGTGTGTGTGTGTGTGTGTGTGTGTGTGTGTGTGTGTGTGTGTGTGTGTGTGTGTGTGTGACTGGACAAAGGTTATCCTCCTCATCTCTCGCACTTTTTCTCGAGACTGGATGTGGGGAATAGATAGGAAACAGACTCTGAATTGTCAGTGGGATTAGAGGCTAATTCCCTCTTTAAAACTATGTAAATATTAAAGGCACAATATGTACGATTTGTGGATTAAACTATTCAAAAACCACTAGAACTATGTTATATATTTTGTTGACTTGTATACTTAAATTATCTCAAATGTTTTCAAGAATGTTTAAATCCAGAGAAATAAGCAATTTAAACCAGGACACGGATCGTGCCTGTGCGTCCCCCTCGATTTCTGGGAGTTATTATTATTTGTTTTTATATAATTTCTGCCGGAGTCCCATCTGATTCTTTTCCACCGGCTGTAGAGGGGAAGACAAAAACTCCACGAAATCAAGGCATCATCAAGCTATGGCTTTGTTTTGAATAAGCGACCTCTAGCGGTGGAAAATTACATATTGTGCCTTTAATGTACCTAATTGGTATGACAGATGGCTGTACATTTGTGTAAAATATCTTAGACGTTAGATTTATTTTTGTGGTTGGGTGCACAAAAAGTAGGGGTAATTCGATCTCATTAATAATCGTACATACTGTAAAGTGTTGTTGCAGTCAATTTTTGACATTTTTTGTCAATGTTTACTATATATGATTACATAAGCACTGAAATGTAAATTATTTAATGTATTGACAGCCTATAAAGTATCTCTTGTATGAATGGCTTTAGAGATTTGACAGTTTTTTTTACTGTATTTAACTATACATTATATTGTTAATGTTTTTAAACATTTGAAGTCTCAGTAAAAACAGTAAACATGTAATGTATTCCTGTTATGCATCATTACTCCAGTCACATGATTGTCACATGATCCTTCAGAAATCATGATGATTTGCTGCTCAAGCAACAGTTTGCTGCTTATATATTTTTGTGGAAACCATGATTTTTTTTTTTCAGGATTCTTTGTTAAATAGAAAGTTTTAAAAAAGCATTTATTTGAAATAGATATTTTTGTAACAATGTTAAAATATATTTACTGTCACTTTTCATCAACTGAATGCATCCTTGCTGAAAAAAGTATTAATACTTAAGTTTTACTTGCAGTCAATGCATTTCAGTTGGCTGGGTCCAGTATAAGTAGCACAGAACAAAATATAGTACATAAAGAAGTAACAATAGACTCAATCCAAACAATCCAATGGTGGAGAAAGGAGCCAAGGAACAAAGGAGTAGGTCCAAACTAGGTAAAGTCATCAACTGTGAGTACCTCCACTTGCTCACACTCCAAGCATGGAAACACTCACAGTTGATGACTTTACCTAGTTTGGACCTACTTCTTTGTTCCTTGGCTCCTATCTCCACCATTGGATTGCCACAACTCTATACGAAACAGCTGAAAATCAGAAGATTCAGAGTCAATGATTGGATCATTATTGCAGTGTTTATTATGTTTCTAGCATTTTATATGTTTGGCAACAGTTATTCTAACCCTAACCCCCAAGAGTGCTGGACCAAAAGTGTGTGTATCTCTTGATGGAAATAAATGTTGTGATGTTATTTCCATCAAATTTTTGGTGAAGATCTTGTATTGACAATGCAAGAGTCCAGCACTCTGTAAAGTCTCCTCCAGCACATCCCAAAGACTTTCAATGAATTTAAGATCTGGACTTCATCTGTGAAAATTATTCTTTATTTTTTCACAATCTGAGCCTGATGAATCTTGACATTGTCATCCTGGAATATGGCCATACTGTGTCTTTCTACATGTTTAAGAAATGAAAAGCTACACAGTTAGGGTTGGAAGAACTGTTGCCAAACATATAACATGCTAGAAACATAATAATCATTGCAATAATGATCCAATCATAGACTCTAAAGCATTTGCCTATTTAAATCCAAACAACGACTTTTTTTTGTCTAGGCAATGTATAATACAAGCATTAGTGATAATTACAGTTCTCTCTTGATCTCTTGATTTTAGTGCTTTCAGCCTATCATCCATCTGCTGTCTTTTATTCACAGATCAATGTAGGGATAAGGCAGACACAGAAATGAGATAAAGTGGCGGGAGAAGGTAGCGGCAGGTTGTGAACGTCTGGACCTGGCCGTCAGCAGCTCTGCTATCAGTTGGCTGTCTGACACACACATTTGCTCACTCACTCACTCACACACACACACACACACACAGTAACCGCTGTAATCTCCCAGGGTGTCGAGCAGCAGCGAAACCGTGAGGGTCTGAATGAGGGCGCTTCTCAGAACCGCCCCTGCACACATCTGTCCTCCTTTGACACTCGCTGCAGGTATCTACTGTCTCAGACACAGACAGCGTCTCCAATTCACACCTCACAGTTACCCCTTCAGATAAAGCACGGTGTGTGTGAGTGTGACAGAATGAACTCTTGTTTATACTTTTGGCTAGAGCTGCACTGCAACGTCCACTGACGTCAATGCACTCGCCATTCAGGGATGGGCAGTATTTCAGATATATGTATTTAAAATACAAAACACTATTTCCTGTATCAACTAGTTCAGGCCCCCCTACCCCGACTTTCATGCACGTGATCTGCAGCTGTATGACTCTAACATTGGGCCCTATTTCAACAATCTGAGCGCATGGTCTGAAGCTCATGGCGCCGGTGCACTAAGGGCGTGTCCAAATCCTCTTTTGCTAGTTTAACGATGGAAAAAACGGTTGGCGTGCCAGGCGCATGGTTCAAAAGGGTTGTCCCTCGTATCTTAATGAGTCATGGGTGTGTTTTGGGGTGTAACATGCAATAAACCAATCAGAGTCTCATCTCCCATTCCCTTTAAAAGCCAGTTGTGCTTGCACCATGGCGGATTCGCTATTAACATGGAGGAGTTTGTGAGCGTTGTGCACCCGCCTATAGGCGCACATTACTAACACAGCATGCCCATTCAGGGACAATCCCCCTGGAGCAACATGGAGTAAAGTGCCTTGCTCAAGGACACACTGGTGGTGACCGCTGGGATCAAACCAGCAACCTTCTGCGTATCAGGTCCATGGTTTAACCCACTGGACCACCATCTCACATTTTTGACTGACAGTTTGAGGATCCAATGAAGTTTATTCACATTCCCTTTTTAATACTTGTCATTGGTTAAATATTTTCAAAACCCACAGACAAACGTAAAAGGTGACCAATTGTAATGGTTTATGAAAACAAAAAAAAAGATTAAATTTGGAGAGACAAGGTTTCCACTCGACATTTGACAATATACAATATTCTTTGAAATGCTTACATCCATACATACTCTTTTAGGAATGCATAAATATATTTGTATATGATAGTATAAGTTCTTCCTCATTTTTCCGGCGAATGTTCGCTCAAGTCACGCACACCATGTCTAGTTTAGTCTAGTGAACGCACTTGGGCGAACTCCGCAATGACATCATTTTTGTCACACGCGAGTATAAACCTGTGTGTTTCTCTCTCTGGCCTATTTTCTCACTCTTAGCCTGCTTTGTCCATCTGCCTCTCTCTGTCTGTTTATTTCTCCTATTCATCATTTTCCATCACACCCGGAGGGCACACAGCACGGCCACAACTGGCCAATTAAAGCCTTGTAACAATGCCAATCAAGCAATTAAGACCCAAACAACCTAAGTGCCCCCACCCCACCACCCCCCGGCTGCTCCGCTCATGCCAACTTTGTGCCTGCTCCGGTCCTACCGCTCTCCTTACTCTCTTGCCCCGGCTGCGGGGGCATCAGCTGCTGCTGGACCCATCCAGTCCTCTGATTAAACACAGCGCGCACTGGCTCACGATCAGGGAGGTGACAAGCTCATTAGTCTGACATAAGCCTTAATTACTGCGGCGACTGACTCTAGATCAGCGTGGAATGGAATAGCAGATGGGTATGTGGGAAAGACATCACATGGGAGTTGATTGGCATATGTGATGAACTGTCAGAGGGTAAATGCAGCAGTTCAGCAGGGTTACGAGCCAGAGGACCCTTGTGTGTGTTCTTCTGCATGCATCATGAGCAGCGGAGGGTAGCTAGTTTTGAAAATGCAGCCTGCTAAGCTACAAGCTACCAAAGTAGCTAAATATAGTATGGTCAAGCTCCACTATTGAAAAAGCGAGGCAAATACTGCCTTCAAGTCAAATGGTGGATAAAATGGGTGCCATTCACCCAATAGAGAGTATTTAGGCCACGCCCACACCGGGGTCAAAACAATCCAACGCTATCCATTGACTTTGCATTGCGTGAGGTGACGTGACAAAAAAAAGCTGATATGTGACAAGGTGTACAGCATACAAGCTAAAAAACACATAAATACTTTTTTATAAGCTATTGCCCCCCCAAACAAATGAGCGTTTAAGGAGACAAAAGTGGATACAGGCAATAAAACATGAAGCATCAGCAGGAAGAATGGGTACATTTTGGGATCCTGACTCTCAGCATGCCTTAGTATGCCCATGTGTACAGTAAACATTCTGACACTGTTAAGTCAAATATCAGTTTTATATATTATATTTCATGTCGCTGATTACGTTCCCCTCTAGTGGGTGCAGTTCTCAGTGAAATATAACATCTCAATTGCCTGTATCCACTTTTGTGTCCTTAAACGCTCAATTTTTGGGTCAACAGCTTATAAAAACCTTCTGGGTTTTTGGTTCTGTGTTTGTTATGACGATTATGATGCGTGTCTCTATACCCCGAAATCACCATTATCATCACCAAAATAATTGCATCAGATTTACATCATGCATTTTCTATAATTGATTATTGAACATTTTCAAAAGTTCTGCCATCTCTTGTTGATTTCATTCTAAGCCTGTATGGCTTTCTGCGGAACACAAAATAACATTAGATCCCTTTGGCCGGAAATCACAATGTATGATTTTTTAACTATTTATTTGTATGATACAGCTGCAAATAAGTATTTGAACACCTGTCTATCAGCTAGAATTCTGACCCTCAAAGACCTGTTAGTCTGCCTTTAAAATGTCCGCCTCCACTCCATTTATTATCCTAAATTAGATGCACCTGCTTGAGGTTGTTAGCTGCATAAAGACACCTGTCCACCCCATACAATCAGGAAGAATCCAACTACTAACATGGCCAAGACCAAAGAGCTGTCCAAAGACACTAGAGACAAAATTGTACACCTCCACAAGGCTGGAAAGGGCTACGGGGAAATTGCCAAGCAGCTTGGTGAAAAAAGGTCCACTGTTGGAGCAATCATTAGAAAATGGAAGAAGCTAAACATGACTGTCAATCTCCCTCGGACTGGGGCTCCATGCAAGATCTCACCTCGTGGGGTCTCAATGATCCTAAGAAAGGTGAGAAATCAGCCCAGAACTACACGGGAGGAGCTGGTCAATGACCTGAAAAGAGCTGGGACCACCGTTTTCAAGGTTACTGTTGGTAATACACTAAGACGTCATGGTTTGAAATCATGCATGGCACGGAAGGTTCCCCTGCTTAAACCAGCACATGTCAAGGCCCGTCTTAAGTTTGCCAATGACCATTTGGATGATCCAGAGGAGTCATAGGAGAAAGTCATGTGGTCAGATGAGACCAAAATAGAACTTTTTGGTCATAATTCCACTAAACGTGTTTGGAGGAAGAAGAATGATGAGTACCATCCCAAGAACACCATCCCTACTGTGAAGCATGGGGGTGGTAGCATCATGCTTTGGGGGTGTTTTTCTGCACATGGGACAGGGCGACTGCACTGTATTAAGGAGAGGATGACCGGGGCCATGTATTGCGAGATTTCGGGGAACAACCTCCTTCCCTCAGTTAGAGCATTGAAGATGGGTCGAGGCTGGGTCTTCCAACATGACAATGACCCGAAGCACACAGCCAGGATAACCAAAGAGTGGCTCTGTAAGAAGCATATCAAGGTTCTGGCGTGGCCTTGCCAGTCTCCAGACCTAAACCCAATAGAGAATCTTTGGAGGAGCTCAAACTCCGTGTTTCTCAGCGACAGGCCAGAAACCTGACTGATCTAGAGAAGATCTGTGTGGAGGAGTGGGCCAAAATCCCTCCTGCAGTGTGTGCAAACCTGCTGAAAAACTACAGGAAACGTTTGACCTCTGTAACTGCAAACAAAGGCTACTGTACCAAATATTAACATTGATTTTCTTAGGTGTTCAAATACTTATTTGCAGCTGTATCATACAAATAAATAGTTACAAAACCATACATTGTGATTTCTGGATTTTTTTTATTTAGATTATGTCTCTCACAGTGGACATGCACCTACGATGACAATTTCAGACTCCTCCATGATTTCCAAGTGGGAGAACTTTTAAAATAGCAGGGTGTTCAAATACTTATTTTCCTCACTGTATATATATATATAAACACAGACTTTTATGCTAGACATGATTAATCGTGATTAATCGATTTTACGACCCTAAAATAAAGTTTAAATAAAATTAAATACAAATGTAAACTTAAAAAAAACTTGCCGACTTGCTTAAATAAATATGTTTAAGTGCTAAAATGAATAATTAAAGCTAAATAGAAATATAAAAAAGTTAATAAAAGTGACACAATTACTAAAAATTGTATTAAAATAAAGACTGAATATATAAAAATGAATGTGAATTTAATGAATACTATAATGGTATATACATAATAATAAAACAACACTGCTATTACTCTACCAATGTAATACTATCTTTGTTGCATATTAATCAAAAATATTAATTTGATTGTTGTGTGTGAAATGTGTATGTGAGCACTGGCATGTGCAGTTTCATTGCATGTTTGAGTGAACTGTTGGTTGTTTCATACATTTAAAATACAAGTACAATATTTTTTAACTGTTGATGAAATTGCAAATGCATTATAAAATGCATAATTCTGATTCTAAATTATATTTGGAAGTGCTTTGTTGCATGTTAAGTAAGTTGTTGCTTGGCATCGCGTAAACAGTCAGTTAGTGCAATTAGCCTCCTATTACTTGGCAAAACAAATAGTTAAGTCCTATTTAAATAATATTACCATGTTGCTGTTTCCACAAGCAAACACGTTCTGCTTTGCAGTATATTGTTGTTATTAGTAGTAATTGTGAATGATGACTGATACTGGTCATTTTAATTTGTCAGGAATTAAAAAACAAAGATAGAAATTGGAAAACAGATTCATTTTATTCAACCACAACTGGTAAAAATGTATACAAAATACAGGTAGAAACAGCAAAAGTACAGTAGTTTAACTGATTTGAACGAGAACTGATGAGCGAGAACCATCCAAACGAAACGGAGGACCAAATGAATCAGACACCCCAGCGCTACATGAGAGATTCGGAGGGAATGACTTTATTGCCTCAGCTTGTTTGGTTAAGGCTGTTTGCCCAACACAGTCTGACATAAAAAAGCAGCTTGTTATTTGAAAAAGCTACCCAATTTTGACAACAGACAAACTTCTGTCACGCTACTGAGAAAGTGGTTTAGTTATTAGCGTCGCTAATTTTAGTTTGTTTCCAAACACTGACCAGAAGCTACAGTCTTCGTTCCTTTCCATCTCTAATCTTTCTCAATTCTCATGCCCTCCAGTTTTTTTTTCACTCGTCACTCCTTTTCTCCTGATCAGTTGGGGTGTATTGTTGTTTAATGAGAATATTGGTGTGTGAGTGTTGTGTAGTGTGTTTGGTCTCTAAGGTTTAATTAAAGAGCAGCCAGAGAATCCTGTCAACGGTCCCAAGACTCCCCTCAGAACCCCAGAGTCATCCTCTTCTATTTTACACTCCACAGAACACACACACACACACACACACAGACACACACACACACACACACACACACACACACACACACACACACACACAGACAGACAGACAGACAGACACAGAGAGACGATAAATTGACGAATTATAGGAGGGATAATAGAGAGAGAGATGCTTTACAGTTTTATTAACTGTGTTATGCAGTATGGGTGAACTCTGTAACTTGAAAAACTAATATGCTCTTGTTATAATTTAAGGATGTATATTTTAATTTGAGTTAATTTTTTTATCTTTTTTATTATAGTAATATTTTATAAATAATAATACTTTATGAATCAATACATATTATAAGTAAATTGTGTTTTTACATTATATATATAATTTAAAGGTGCCCTAGAATGAAAAATTGAATTAACCTTGCCATAGTTAAATAACAGGAGTTCAGTGCATGTAAATCACATACAGTGAGTCTCAAATCTCTGAGTAGGCAAATCTCAACGTAACACCGAGAGTGATGCAATCGTCGGGATCATTAATATGTACGCCCCCAACATTTGCATAAGCAGGCACATGTTCATGTGACTGTCTAAACAATTTCTGATTAAGTTGAAAGCTTCTTAGAGAGACAACATTAACGATAATATCCCCGTTGTTGTTTAGATCTGACGCAAGATGCTAGTACAGTAACAATAGGATAATCCGAGTAGTTTACATAACTAAATGGCTAAATAAATCGACTTTTAAATCAGTACTCTACTGTCAAACTCAAACGTTACTGTACAAACAACATATTTAAGCGCTACCCAGTTCAGTTTGTGATTCAAAGTGAAGAAGCTATCATTGTAAAATCATACAGGGACACATTACAATAATTAAAATGTTTTTACAATGCTAAAAAGTTGTGACTGCTGATGTGTATATTTAATGCTATATGCTAGTTATCGTTTAGGCTGAAGTTCTGGTATGGACGTCATGATTTTGCAGGTTCCTAATTAAAATAAAGACTTAATTTACCACTCAGAAGCGTCCATTTCTAATCTCAAAACATGTTGTTGTTCCTCAAAATCTGCATCTTCGTCAGAAACAGGCTCAAACACATAAGGTTGAATGCCTATATATACAGACACACACACATACACAGGAATAAGCCACTTTTTTTTGCATACAAAGGCTAAATGCTTATACATACAGTATCTTTTATGCCAGTGTTTCTCAACCGGTGGGCCGTGACCCAAAAGTCGCAAGAAACAACAACAAAAAAACATAATTCTAAATGTTTTTTCTGATGCTAGACTTTTATTTTGAAAGACATTTTGAAAGCTGTTGAGTCTTCTATCAAAGAGTGGCTGAGAAAAACACTTCCTGATTCACTATCTGCTGTCAGAGGAGATGTTGTCAGGCTGTATGTCAGTGTAACAGCTCTTAATGCTATTTTCATAACGTGTTACGAAATAAAAAGTCTCTCACCTCAGAAAAACAAACGTTCCTGTGCTGTCAGACGTTATACTGTGCTCTTCAATTGCACGCTGTATGTATATCACTTCACTGTACTGGATATAAAGAGCGAATGATGTACGAGCATGCAAAATCAGTTACATTGTCAATTAGAAAGTCATGAAATTACCAAAAAGTACCAACATATTACAGAACTGTCATGTCGTGTGTTAGCTGGGAAGGATTTGCATGCATTCATTCTGTTAATCAGAATCAGTGTCCATATGTTTTATATTAGTACGTTCATATTAGATCATGATAGTATTGTGTATTTACCATGGTACTGGTGGTTCCCAAAATGCCACTTTATTTTTACTTTGTGATATATTCTACAATTCATATTATTACGATGTATGTGTATGTTAAGTAAACTGGGATTGCACTTGTTAAGAAATGCATTTGCTTGTGTCCCACGGCCAAGCCAGTCGAGAACCATTGCTTCATGCAACATTTTCTCTACATTGAACTTCATTTACATAAGGGAGGCAAACTGAGCACAGTAGTGAGTTGAATTATTATGAAAGAAAGTGGGAAGAATTATACTGCGGTAATAAGAGGGAAAGGCAGCTCAACTGTTTTATTCCTTTCCCATTTCTGTTTGACCTTCTTAAATACCACACGACATATAGACTACCGGGATTTATACTAGAGCCGCTATTGGATTTTTACCGCATTTATCCGTACTTAAAGCGCTAGTGCCTGTACAGGCCCCTGAGCGAAATACCTATGTCTTCACGCCTCTCGTTTTCTCTCTCTGTTCCTTTATCTTTCTCATTCTGTTTGTTCCTCTCTCCAATCCATAGTTCTCATATCCAAATAGCTTTATTGGCATAACAAAAAGACAGACACACACGCGGCGACAGCTCTGCACTAGAAACGCTAATGGCCACATTAAACGAGACCATTATAGGATGGTGATAAAGTAATATCACTGGAGGAGTCCATTCGGCATGATGATTGTTGCCGCATTAACGGTGATGGTGATGATGATGAGGAAGCATTGTTTTCCTTTTAAATAGCTCACCATTCACATTTACTGCACCAAGGAGGTCTGTAATACCTGGAGACGGCTCTGTGTTAGCATTCACATTCCTCTCAGCGGCGGTTGCTTTGATATCTGCCAATCTGTTTTTTTGAGCCAATCACCTGAGGTGTTTATGCTAATGACTAATCACCCTGGAGCCACGGGAAGTTATGTCATAACAATGCAGAATCAATTTCTACAGCAGCAGCCATACTGAGTTGGACGATTTCTCATTCAATTCTCTACGAGTGCTCCTTTTAGAACGTCTCTGGTCTGCACCTATTTGTGTCGTCCGTTGCTGTTATATATGACATTGCTCTCCATTAGTTTTAAAGTTCACTGCTTATGCTTGACCTTTAGCCCTCCATTTTGTCCAGACTTCAAATCTAAAAACACACCGAATCCATTCACATCACATAAATCCCTGTCCTCTGTTTTAGCTAACCGTTAAAATGCTTAAGCGTCTAAGCTAGGCGCCTTTGGCTAAATGCTAACTCCATTTGAAATGAACATCAAAGTTTTAAAGCATCAATCAGCTCTCTCAGGCGATTAGAGGCTTTAAAAAACAAAAGATGTGTTCACGGCGAAATGTGGCGGCTCTTAATTAGACTTCATATCCGCGCAGATGATTTCATTCAGGATGTGAGAGCTAAAACATCTATTTTTAGTTCGTTAGTCACAACTGACTGATAGAGGCTCTTTGTGTGGGTGTTTGGAGATGTTTTCCTTTGCATCACTGTCTCCCTGTCGCTGTCTCATTGGATCCTCGTAATGCTCTGAACGAGACTCCTGAGCTATCGTTTGCCGGCAGTGTTGCTTTTTTCCAGGGCTTAGACGCAGAACCCTATGGCAGGCACTATAACTGCTGAATCGCTGAATTTTTAAGCTACATATAAACGTGGAAAGACATTAATATTTGATGGGAAGTGTTATAGAATTTTTCATTTCCACTTTTTTCAGTTTTCCGTCTTAAATGCAGTTTCGCTCAGTCATGAACGATCTGGGCTGGAAATGAAAATGTTGTACGTTCAAACCTCCTGGAAATCCTTCAGTTATCACCATTGTGGGCAAGACACTTTATAGGATAGTTTACCTACTAATGAGATGCTAACCCTTAGTGTTGTCACGATACTGGAATTTCCAACTTCAGTACGACATCTTGAGAAATAGCGATATTTGATACCATGGGGAAAACCGCCATACAGATCATTTGTCATTCTCTCAATAACTTTTTGATAACTTGGGTAATTTGTGTTGTAATATCTTACCCACAGCACAGGGAGGCTTTATTTTAATCATTGAACTATATTTACCACAAAAAAAAGACAAACAGAAGGAATAAACAAATTGCAAACGATAGCACAAATACATACAATAGAATAAAGAGAAATAAACATGGCTTTAACAGTAACAGTAAGAAATACTACAAAAATGAAAGTAATCCAATGTAAAAATAGCACTATCGTTTTCACTGTAAATCTTAAATACAGATTAATGCTTACAATTAAAGTTATTTAGTCAAGATCAGTGAGAGATTTTCTCTTTGCTTTTGTTCTTTGATTATCATGACAGACAGCAGCAGGTTTATTAGGCTGCTGTCACTTTAGGAGTTTATGTACGGATCCAATATACTGTTACACAACATGCGTTTTCCCTCAACTATTTACTTTCCAAAACTGACTGTATTTACCTGAATACTCAGCAAGACGGGCATTTTGACATATTTGGCCATTTAAGCGCAATAAGCCTTGTCTGGCCATCACCAGACCAAACTCAATCTTTTAAGACTGAACATTAGTCTGGGGAGTCTGCTCTGTATTTTCTACTGCACAAGAGGCGTGATCAACGGGCATAGTTCAAATGACTCTGTACGCAATTGGATAGTCCTTCAACCAATCAGACCAACGATCCATCACTTCTCTATCCGTCATTGTGTTAAACCCGCCAATAGCACGCTAGGTGGATAAGCCTGTTTGTGATTGGTCCCCGCAAATTTGTAACAGAAGCAGGATATAAATATGTACAGGTTTCCAGCCTGAGCTACAGGGCGAAATCTAAACGCCGGCAGATCGGGCTGGGTTTACCCAGTCTACAATAAGCCATGAAAAAGAAGTCAATTTGGTACTCGCCAGCTGTTTGATAGGCAGCTACTTGTATAGATCAGTGGTGCCCGTGTTTTCGGTGTGAGTGCGAAACCTGCGGAAATGACTGAAATTTTGCACAATACAAGCACTATTCAACCGGAGAGATTTATGAATGAGTGCGAGGAGGCGGGTGTGTGTCAATTCGCCGTCGGAGAAAAGAGAGAGTGAGAATGCACAGCTCGTATCGGTTTGTCGTATTTCAGTACCGATATATATCGAAATATCAATATTTTTGACAACACTACTCACCCTCAAGAGTAGATGCAAACCTGTATGACATTCTTTCTTCTGCAGAACAGAAGGGCAAAAAAGCTCTATTGTCAATTGTCAGTAATGTAGTGATGGATGAAACACCACTCCTGTCCTGTCAGACGTTATAATCTGCTCTCCAATTGCACACTGTATGTATATCACTTCACTATACAGTATATAAAGAGCAAATTATATTACGAACATGCAAAGTCGCAGTTACGTTGTCAATTAGTAAGTCATGAAATTACCAAAAAGTATTCAAAGTTCAGAAGTCACTTTCAAACCATGCAGCTTTCTGTTGGTCAACACAGCCAACACAATGACTGGATTTCGCACATTTTTGTTGAGTAACGGTAAATGTGTCCGCACCTTTGGGATGAAAATCAATGGGGTCCAAAACAACCATTGTATTTCATTCTTAAGCCATTCTTATATTTTTCAACATTTACAGGGGCTAGTCTGTAATTGTATTGCCATCCGAATCCAGAATGTCATTGTTTTTCTCCCACCACCCACGTAAGTCCACTTGAGAAACAATTACCATCCAAATAGGGCTTTAGACTTAGAAAGAGACGTTCTTCAAAATATCTTATTTTGTGTTCTGCAGAAAGAAAGTCTTGGTTTGGAATTATATGAGGGTGAGTAAATGATGACAGGTGAACTATCCTTTAATCCAGGTTGCAGCATTCAACATGGTACAAATTCCTGTGTTCAACATGCATTCAAAGGGTAGCGACTCCTAAATTAACCTTTGATGACTAACCCTTTCTCTTTTTGTTGTTCTTGACAGGATTGGCAATCATCTGCGTGACCTCTTTAACTGACCCCATGAGGACGGCTCAGGGAGATGGAACGTAACAGACTTTTCTCTCTTACTCTCTATAGCATTTCCACGATAACTCACCAGGGCTGAGCACAACCTCAGCCCCTCGTCCACCCCGACCCTTCCACTGTCCCCCCATTCCTGTCCTCCCTTTTCTTGCTCCCCGAAAGACCAACTTAAACAGGCTGGATCACTTTTTCTTATTCTCTAATAGTTTAACTTTCCTTTGCCCTTCATCTGTGACCAAGCAAAGCGGGGGTCAATAAACAAGCGAAGCGAGGAGAAAAGAACGAGACAGTCATGTATCCACTCCATGCCTGTAAACGGGATTTGGGCCATGCCCGCAATTCGGTGGCCACCCATGCAATTACTTTCCTCTGGTTTGCATTGTGGATTGCCTTGACCTCGTGTCAGCGCATTGATCCTGGCACCAAATATCCCACCGTCACCACAAACTACGGCAAGTTGCGTGGGATTAAAAAAGAGCTTAACAACGAGATCCTGGGTCCCGTGGAACAGTACCTGGGCGTCCCCTTTGCCACAGCACCAATTGGAGACCGCCGCTTTCAGCCCCCAGAAGCTCCCGGGTCCTGGCAGGAAGTGCGTAATGCCACGCAGTTCGCCCCTGTTTGCCCGCAGAACATACATGGCGTTTTGCCCGAGATCATGCTGCCTGTGTGGTTTACTGACAGCTTGGACGTGGCTGCCACCTACATCCAGAATCAGAGTGAAGACTGTCTCTACCTCAACATCTATGTGCCCACAGAAGATGGTGAGTGTCTGACACAACACAGCAAAGCAAAGCATTATGGTTATGACAGTGGAATAAAGTGCGACAGTTCCCGCCCACTTTTTCAGCAGCCTTGGTTCTGGAAGTATTTTTTCCAAGCTGACTTCTTAAATTAATGTACATTTTTGTTTGACCTCACCATTATGGTAATCAGTGTTCCCTTTGGTTGGGCACTTGGAACTTCTTTTATATTATTGTAATTCTCTTCCTATTGATGCAGCGATGCAACAAGAAATCACAGTTATTTGGTTTCTAAGGAAGGGAAGTAATAAATAGGTTGCTTTTATAAGGTGACCTTACTAAATCATTAACTAGTCTATTTTCAATGTCGAATAATGATCTTTTAACATTTTAAACACCTTGTGAAATATTTAATTGGGTTGATATAATCCCTATTTGTGACAATATCTTACAGTCGGCTTCAACAATAGCATATACTATCATTTTTACAACCTTGTAGATCACTGTATCATTAAAAATCACTTTCCCTATGGAGAAAATGAAGGGGGTTTTACTTCCAGAACCCAACTGTTGCACTCTATATAGTAATGGAACCTATACATGCCTATGGTGCTGCATAGTACATACTACAATACTCAAGTATAGTTCACCTAAAAATGAAAATCGTCTTAATTTACTTATTACACTTTACTGTATGACTGACGTTCTTCTGTGGAACACAAAAGAAGAGATTAGTGTTGTTTTGTCCATACAAAGGGGTCCAGTGTTGTTTTGGACCCCACTGACTTTCACTCTATGGATAGAAACATTGTTCGAAATATCTTTCTGTGTTCTGCAGAAGAAAGAAAGTCATGCAGGGTGAGCAAACATTGACTGAATTTTCATTTTTGACTGAACTAGCTCTTTACCACTACACAGTACCATACAGTGAAAATGAAAAGTGAGATTTTGCCTTTGAACTACAGTGCAGTTTTACCAGACCTCGACTAAGGACACGTCCTTGCCTTCTACCAGTTATGATCAGTCCACTGCACCCTGGATCAGGACTTGTCAGGATTAGTTTACCCTATGATTCACTTTAAGAGTGAGGCCAGCTGGAAATACTAAAGCGTTCAGGGAAATTACTTATGCTCCAGTGTAAGGCATACATTCACGACAAATTGCAGTAAATTGATGGAGTTAATAAACCAAAAAAGTGACTGACTTTTTAGACTGAGGTAAAACCCATCAGCATTTGTCTTTTTTCTTCTCCTCTTCCAGTTCTTTTTTTTGGCTTTTTTTTCTTTCGAGAGAGAGCAAAGTGATACAGATACTCTCAGAGGATGGAAAGAGCTGATTTTCGAGGAGGTGTTTTTCTCTCGCAATTAAGGTTCCAGCCGCCAAGTTGCCCAGAGAAACAAATTATTGACATCAGCAGTAATTTGCTATCTCAGAGCCCTTTTTGCTTCTTTCCTCTCAGTTTTTACCTCTTTTGGCATCCAGTGTAGATGTTTTGTGTTCACAATGGTAATTGTCTTATTTAAGCAATACTTTCAATCATGAAAGAGTGCTTTGTAATTTGGAACTCGTGTTAATGAGGAAAAAGCAAGCCTGCAGCACTCGTGTTAAAAACTTGAGCCAAAACATCTTGATCGCCCCCAGGTGGCAGGTCCCAGTATAGCTCATAAACCCCGCCCCTCCATGTAATCTAATGGACACGAGACAAACTAAACAATCAAATTACACTTCATATATTTTTTTCCTAAAGTTGGTTTCTGTCATTTTAGGCAGTTTTTATCTCGCTGATTTAATTTTAAGTGTTCGGTTTTTTTTAAGATGCAGTCCTTAACTTTTTGGGGTTAAAAATTATCCACAATAAATTTTTGAGCAAGTACATAACCAGCCAGTGTTCAAAACTATCTGCTTACCTTAGCTCGATTTACAATGGTAAGCTTGTAATAATGCTTTTATATGTTTATATCACCCTGTAGCACAAGACTGGTTTCCCACTGAAGCTAAGCAGGGCTACCTGGATGGGAGACCAACTGGGAAAACTAGGTTTCTGCTGGTAGAGATGTTAGTGAGGCCAGCAGGGGGCACTCACCCTGTGATCTGTGTGGGTCCTAACGCTCGAGTATACAGTAGTGATGGGGACACGATACTGAAACAAGCACCGTCGTTCGGATGAGACGTTAAACCGAGGTCCTGACCCTCTGTGGTCATTAAAAATCCCAGGATGTCCTTCGATAAAGAGTAGGGGTGTAACCCCGGCGTCCTGGCCAAATTTGCCCATTGGCCCCTGTCCATCATGGCCTCCTAATCATCCCCATATACTGATTGGCTTCATCACTCTCTGTCTCCTCTCCACCATCAGCTGGTGTGTGTGTTGGGCGTTCTGGTGCAATATGGCTGCCGTTGCATCATCCAGGTGGTGCTGCACATCGGTGGTGGTTGAGGAGATTCCCCCCTTCTATGTAAAACGCTTTGACTGCCTAGAAAAGCGCTATATAAATGTAACAAATTATTATTATTACTTTTAATTCCAGGGGCACTGGTGGATTTCCGCGGGAAATTCAAGCATATCTTTGCGTCATTACTTCACATCTGTACACATAATGAAGGTGTGAGATGGTGGTCCAGTGGGTTAAACCATGGAACTGATAAGCAGAAGGTTGCTGGTTCGATCCCAGCGGTCACCACCAGTGTGTCCTTGAGCAAGGCACTTTACTCCATGTTGCTCCAGGGGGATTGTCCCTGTAATAAGGGCACTGTAAGTCGCTTTGGATAAAAGCGTCTGCCAAATGCGTAAATGTGTCCCGGCTAGTATATACAGCTATATTGCGGTGAGGATGTTGGAGGTGGAGATTTATAACATTTTCTCACAGAACTTGATATAATTCAACTTATCAATTTGATGGCGTATCTAGAAAGGTTCAAACGACAATCACCAGTGACAACACTCCGATGCAAAAGAAACAGAAAAAAAGAGACTGTAACCGGGCCAATGCGAAAACAAAGATATAAAGGGCTTTTGAAAGGTGGCGTGAACTCTGTGTTTTGAAGGGGTTCAAAACGGACGCAGAGACAGCTTTTTTTCTGCTGGACAGGTCATTTCAATGGTTAAATTGTGCACACTTGTTCGCTTAATTCATACAATTACAGAGTTTTCTTTGTTGTGCCTTTCTTGTTTTGCTATGTGCATTATGGTAAATATCAGTTCTTTTGTGCTAGCTATGAGAGGGAGCAATTCACCTCTAACCTTACTCCACATTCATTTGTTGGTATGGCAATTAGAAATTAGACACATTAAATGTAGTCACGCAATGCTGATGTTGTTAACATTAACAATTTGAAAACAAAATATACGTGATATGATAAGATTTGAAGTGATATGATAAGCGATTGTTAGATTTAATCAGCGCGATTTACTTCAATGCTTTTTTTCCCCTTTGTTGGTCAGAACAAAAGTGGATGTTATCTACTTTTCTTGTTCAGATGACATTTTCCGGTGAAAATTCTTATGTTGGTCATGCTTTCAAAAAGTATAATCTGTGATTCCGAATGACAGTTTCCACACCGGCTCGGTGACTGACAGCCGCACATTCTCCTCAAAACATTGGATTCATCCGCGCTTGGCCATGGCGATCCACAGGTTGCGCAAAGTCCGCGAATATCTGCAATTGTAGATTTAGAACCGAGATGGCGACAAAGAGGAAAAACTACAGACTGCAGCTTTAAATAAGTTTGGTTTTAGTTAGGGGGGGGGGGGGGGGTTGGGGGGGGTGACATCATGATTGACCGCTGAGATTGACAGCTTCTCTGAGTGAGGAGGATCTCTTTTTTTCCTGGAGGATTAAAGCTTTAGCTTTCATTTCTACATTTCCATAACATTTCTTTATTTCACACAACATAATGAATTGTTCTGCATCTGCGAGAGTGTGGGCGGGCTTTTGATATCGCGGCTCTACTTCCTGCTCTCTACTACGCAGACTCGGTCCCAAATCTGCGCAAGATGTCAATGCCATATTCAGACCTTCGGCGGCTTCACTTTTCTACAGCGGAAGAGAAAGATTTTTTTACAGTCTATGGGAAAAACTCATAAGATTTATTACTGTACCTCAGTTTGTTCCCTTCCACAGTGTATAATGCCTCATAGCACATCAGCATTCTCCAGCACATTGCAGTCAGACTGAACATAGGCATGTGAGTGTGTGCTCAAAGCAAAGATACCAGAGTTATTTTCTTGTCTCTTTTCCTTCTTACCTTTTTCCTTCTCTCTCTCTCTCTCTCTCTCTCTCTCTCTCTCTCTCTCTCTCTCTCTCTCTCTCTCTCTCTCTCTCTCTCTCTCTCTCTCTCTCTCTCTCTCTCTCTCTCTCTCTCTCTCTCTCTCTCTCTTGTTCTTTCTTCCAACACTCATTTTCATCCCACATTATCTCTTTCTGTGCACCATGTGTCTTTCACAAAGCCCCCTGCAAATCTGGCGATTCCTAGATTCCCAAATGTGCCAGTTCCCATTTCTCCAAAATTCCCTTTAATCCACTCAGTCTCTCCCCAGCCGACTTGCAATCCTGCGCATCAGATTTGCTCTTTAGAACAAAATATGTTATCCAATGCATCATGTTTTTGCACCAAATGATGGATCAATGCCTAAATGTACAGTATGATTAAGCTGTAAGTCATATGTGTATATATTAGTGTGGTCAATCGAGTTTTTAAATTTTTTATATTGTAATCATTTTACATTTACTCTCCAAATTGATTAACTTAAAGACAGTTGCAATAGATTTTTTTTAACCATTAAATGATAGACGTTCAACATTGCAGTATAATTGAAAGCTACATCAATTTCAACTTTTATTAGGCTTTAAAAAATATCTATTAATTAAAGTGAACAATCTTCACATAAACCTATTATAATAAATGTCATATTTACCTGTGGCCTTCCGACCTGTCGAACAGGAAATATACAGAAATTTAATAAAGTAATCAAACATTCTGCACTGGATAAATGATTAATTAAATATAGATGAATCCTTATTAAAGCTACAATGTTCTCGGTTCCCTTTAACTTTGATGACAGACATCATTAGCGGCTGCTGTGACTTTAAGATCTGCCGCTGCCCAACATGACGTGGATCTGACGCGCTCACACACATCTTATTTTCTCAACACTCTTTACGTTCTTTTAGACGTTATTTAACTCATTTAAGACGTTATTTAACTAATTTCAGACGTTATTTAACTAATTTAAGACGTTTTTTAACTCATTTCAGATGTTATTTAACTCATTTAAGACGTTATTTAACTCATTTCAGATGTTATTTAACTCATTTAAGACGTTATTTAACTCATTTCAGATGTTATTTAACTCATTTAAGACATAATTTAACTCATTTCAGACATTATTTAACTCATTTCAGATGTTATTTAACTCATTTAAGACGTTATTTAACTCATTTCAGATGTTATTTAACTAATTTCAGACATAATTTAACTCATTTCAGACATTATTTAACTCATTTCAGACGTTATTTAACTCATTTCAGACGTTATTTAACTCATTTCAGACGTTATTTAACTCATTTAAGACGTTATTTAACTCATTTCAGACGTTATTTAACTCATTTCAGACGTTATTTAACTCATTTAAGACGTTATTTAACTCATTTCAGATGTTATTTAACTCATTTCAGACGTTATTTAACTCATTTCAGACGTTATTTAACTCATTTAAGACGTTATTTAACTCATTTAAGACGTTATTTAACTCATTTCAGATGTTATTTAACTCATTTAAGACGTTATTTAACTCATTTAAGACGTTATTTAACTAATTTCAGATGTTATTTAACTCATTTAAGACGTTATTTAACTCATTTCAGACATAATTTAACTAATTTCAGACATTTAACTAATTTAAGATGTTATTTAACTCATTTAAGAAAGCTCTTATGAGAATGCTCTACAAAACGGGAATTTTGGCACAATTCAGTGTGTTATTGTTTGCTCAAGCGTGAAAGAACTCGATTCTGGCGCGCGTCTTTCAGGACATTCACAGACAGCTCCTTCTCTTTTGTCTTGTCACGCTTTAATGGTTTAAAAGCATTTGCATGAATGAGAGAGTGATCATATAATGTAACACTAGCCAAAGGTGTTAACAGATGCTGCGTCAAACTGAAAAAAATATTTGCATGTGATCGAGCTAATTTTGATGTCATCAGCGACTAGTCAACGTCGATTGGACTTTCATCACATAATTGTGTATATATATATATATATATATATAAGCCAGGGCAGTTTTTAGGCATAGGCAAACTAGGCGGTCTCCTATGGCGCCATCAGTGGAGGGGCGCCAATTAGCGCTTATCTGGCACTAGATTTTTGTGTGTAAAGGGTGTCACGGCCACCCTAAAATGTTATTGCTGCCCCCCAACCCCTCCCCCCTTCGTTGTTCCCCCACACTATTGGATCAGAGAACTGTCAATCTGACGATTCCTATATGCCATTGGATCAGAGTACTGCCAATTACTGTCAAAATAATTTGTGTTTGGAGCGCTCAGCATCGGTCAATGCTTTAGGTAACGCTTTTTAAACCATACAATAAAGCTACATTCAAACTAAAGGCCAATTAAAAAAAAACAGGTACAGTAAAAAGTGCACAAATCTGTATTTTGTTAGGGCAGTATTTGTGGCAGTCAAGAAATCACGCTGTGAAATGGGCAGATAGCATTGCTCGGTGTGTATGTTAGAGGCAAAATAATTGCACACTCACTTCAGCATTTCATGATGAAGTGAGTGTGCGGTTATATTTTGACTCTATAAAGCTTTCTTCTCTTATTTACACCTCCAAAAGGTTTCTGCGCCAATGCATTGTTAAAAGAATCAGTGTGTTTTGTAATTGTCCCATATAAAACTTTATGGCCAATTGAAAAATTGCATAATAATCCACAACATTAATACATCCTTTATTAAATCACTTGGTCATAATTAACGCATCTTTACGGAGGGTGGTGAATGCTGAATCGATTCATTCAGTTCTGATAGGGCTCAATGCAAGCAGTGTTGTACACACAGAGGGCAAAGCGTCACTTTATTTAAAGGGGAAGTTCAAGTGTCAATGAGTAACAAAAACCGCACTGAAT
Organism: Romanogobio albipinnatus; assembly: GCA_023566225.1. Classification (NCBI taxonomy): domain Eukaryota; kingdom Metazoa; phylum Chordata; class Actinopteri; order Cypriniformes; family Gobionidae; genus Romanogobio; species Romanogobio albipinnatus. The sequence goes on along the minus strand of CM042239.1, from coordinate 10,471,280 downwards.
CAGTATTTATTTTTATTACTTTCACGTAATAATTATGTAGTTATGTCTGAGAACAATTTCTTAGTAACTAGGGATTGCACAAATATAGGCTATATATTATATAGGCCTAGGGTTATACAGGCATCTGACTACACAATGCTACTGGTATTCATTTGAATGCTAATTAACAAATATATACAAATATAATTTGGAATGTATGTATGTATTTGTTAATTAATACCAGTAATACCAATGTTGCTTTTTAAAATTTGACTGGGAGCACCAATAAGGATTTCGCCTAGGGCAGGGGTCTCAAACTTGCGGCCCGTGGGCCACTTGCGGCCCCGCGAGATGATATATTGTGGCCCCCTACTTGACATCAAAGTTTAGTGTTAGTGCGGCCCGCGTGTTGTTCTGAAAAGCACCTTTTTGCTGAGTCATTGCATGTGCCGTGCTTGCCGCCTCACTTCGTGTGTGTGTGTGTGTGTGTGTGAGAGAGAGAGAGTTAGCTCGCCCCTCCCTGCAGTATAATTAAATCCTGTGCAGTATAATTGGTTGACACCGCGTGATTGACAGGAACAGAATTTGAGGCTGATCCGGGCTGATCAGACAGTCGAACCCAATGTGGTCTAACAGCACTCAGAAGGCCAATCAAATCAAAGTAGGCGGGGTTCGTGCACAATCTTGACACACACTCACACACACACAGACGAGCGCGTAAATCTATCGCTTCATGCTGTTGCGGAGAAATAACAAAATGCACACAGACAAATCCAAACAAAATGCAACATGTCCATGCTCTTAATATACAATCATTGATGAACATCTTTGATTTTAATGAAGAACAGAAAAAACTATATGATAGCGGATTAGAACTCGGAAACTCTGAGACGGTTTACTAAAATTCTACCACTAAACCACCTGGGAACTCAAATATTTGTAGCGAATCTATGTATTTAATCACTCAAGTGAAGAATCTCGGGACTAATAATATATTTGACGCAAATTAATGCAAATATTGTTTGCAAATAGTCCCAAATAGATTATTTCCCAGCTAGAATTAGACCTAGAATTTTGTTCACTGTTCTGTTTGACTTGGGTACGGCCTTGCTTTGAATTAGTCTATTATTTTAAATAAAATTAAAATCATTCATTATTACATAATGATTTAATTTCTATAGGCTAAATTGTTTTTTTTTAAATAGAGTAGGCAAGAGAAGCCTTCATGAAGAACCATTCATGTTCAGAAGTAAAGTTCAAATTCAGAGGAACAGTTCATGTTTAGAAGAAACATTCATGTTGAAGAACTGTTAATAATAAAGATTGAGAAGATTTTTGTGGAATACTTGATGCGGCCCAGCCTGACCCAGAGTCTACCTCCACCGGCCCCCAGGTAAATTGAGTTTGAGACCCCTGGCCTAGGGTGTCAGAATGGCTAGAAACGGCCCTGCTACAAGCTGCCTAAATGTAAAATAACACTATTGGTTCACTATAGAAATTAAGTTAAAGCTGTATTTTGTTTACTTTATTAACGTTAATGGCACAGACAACAGCAGGAAATAGCTGCTTCCACTTTAAGACCGAATGCACGGATCGAATATACTGACACACATCCGGTTTCATTCTCAACTGTTCACTTATGACAAAACCGAGAGAATATTTGCCAAAGCTTATTTTTACATATAATATTTTGACATAATTTTGTGTGTATGTGTCCATTCAATAAGGGTGTGAACCAACTCTGGTCTCACGGTTCGGTTTGATTACGATTATCCTGTCATCAATTCAGTTCAATTCGATATCACGATGCATTGAGGATGCACTGCATCCTCAATTTTCAATTTGCTATATGACATGTTATAGCCAGATATGACGGCACTACTGAAGCACGCATCGCTGCAGACGAGCAGCTGCGTATCTCTTCATCAAGCCAACGCACAAACTACCGCAAATAAAACCGAAAGAAAGTCGCAGGTGTTCAACACACAATCATCTTCATTAAAAGTAAAGAAACTGAATGATCTTACCAGTGCTGTTGCCGCGCTCTCTCCTTTTGCGGTCTTTGATCTTGAAATGAACTGATGATTAATAAAATGCAGCTCATATCTGTTGTTTTTCGGTGACGTGAACTCCATTAAATCTGCATATAGTGCGGGAATTGGAGATCGGATATAAATCCGCTTTGCGGAGATACATTTATGTGACTAAGTGTAAATGAAATGCATGAAGTGACCAGGTGTATACAGGCTCTTTAAGAACTCTAACGTTGATATCATTTGATCTATTTTTGGCTGAGCTGGGTCCACCTTGGCACTAACAGGCGTTAACAGCTCAGGATGAAAACTGCTGATGTGGTTTCTCTAGTTATTGGTATTACCCACTGCATATTTTATTTGTGCGTGACATGATTTACACACAGCATGTGTCTTCTCCAGGTTGTGCTTACCAGGTTGTTCAAAAAAGCCTAGCTTTTAAAGTAGTTGGAGCATTTTAATTACTCGCACTTCCGTCTCGCCTCCCTCTGCTATTATATGCTACCGCAACAAAGCACTTACACTCACCTAAAGGATTATTAGGAACACCTGTTCAATTTCTCATTAATGCAATTATCTAATCAACCAATCACATGGCAGTTGCTTCAATGCATTTAGGGGTGTGGTCCTGGTCAAGACAATCTCCTGAACTCCAAACTGATTGTCAGAATGGGAAAGAAAGGTGATTTAAGCAATTTTGAGCGTGGCATGGTTGTTGGTGCCAGACGGGCCGGTCTGAGTATTTCACAATCTGCTCAGTTACTGGGATTTTCACGCACAACCATTTCTAGGGTTTACAAAGAATGGTGTGAAAAGGGAAAAACATCCAGTATGCGGCAGTCCTGTGGGCGAAAATGCCTTGTTGATGCTAGAGGTCAGAGGAGAATGGGCCGACTGATTCAAGCTGATGGAAGAGCAACTTTGACTGAAATAACCACTCGTTACAACCGAGGTATGCAGCAAAGCATTTGTGAAGCCACAACACGCACAACCTTGAGGTGGATGGGCTACAACAGCAGAAGACCCCACCGGGTACCACTCATCTCCACTACAAATAGGAAAAAGAGGCTACAATTTGCACGAGCTCACCAAAATTGGACAGTTGAAGACTGGAAAAATGTTGCCTGGTCTGATCAGTCTCGATTTCTGTTGAGACATTCAGATGGTAGAGTCAGAATTTGGCGTAAATAGAATGAGAACATGGAGCCATCATGCCTTGTTACCACTGTGCAGGCTGGTGGTGGTGGTGTAATGGTGTGGGGGATGTTTTCTTGGTACACTTTAGGCCCCTTAATGCCAATTGGGCATCGTTTAAATGCCACGGCCTACCATAGCATTGTTTCTGACCATGTCCATCCCTTTATGACCACCATGTACCCATCCTCTGATGGCTACTTCCAGCAGGATAATGCACCATGTCACAAAGCTCGAATCATTTCAAATTGGTTTCTTGAACATGACAATGAGTTCACTGTACTAAAATGGCCCCCACAGTCACCAGATCTCAACCCAATAGAGCATCTTTGGGATGTGGTGGAACGGGAGCTTCGTGCCCTGGATGTGCATCCCACAAATCTCCATCAACTGCAAGATGCTATCCAATCAATATGGGCCAACATTTCTAAAGAATGCTTTCTGCACCTTGTTGAATCAATGCCAGGTAGAATTAAGGCAGTTCTGAAGGCGAAAGGGGGTCAAACACAGTATTAGTATGGTGTTCCTAATAACCCTTTAGGTGATTGTACATGACATCAGAAAAGCGTCAGTATACATTATTATCGGTTATGGTCTATTCCTGAACCGATAACGAATCGCCCTCATCATCGCAATATATTGTAGAAACGATTAATTTCGACACCCCTACCATGTTCTAGCGCAGTCTGAAATGCGCCTCTCTCTCTCTCTCTCTCTCTCTCTCTCTCTCTCTCTCTCTCTCTCTCTCTCTCTCTCTCTCTGTCTGCGTGCATGGGCTATGTGTGTGTGTGCGGCTGCACGCACAGATAACAATGTGCGAGTCCCGATTTTCGCCTCTTCTTCCGTTTTTAAAATCGTTTGAATATGTACATTGGCAAGACAAAACCCGTCCAATTGATAAACTTTCACTCTAATCCGTGAATCACATGCGTGCCGAACCGCGGGGCCTGGTCCGTATGGATAACGGATCAACTGCAATCTGTTGCACCCCTAATAATTATAGTCAGGGGTGCACATATCACTTATAATCATGATTGCTATCTTACCAGAGATGGAGAAAAAATGTCACTGTCCCCAAAAATGTTGGTACTCAAAAGCGCTTCCCTCCACGTTTACTGGTGCGCATTGTTTATTTTTACCACACATTTATCAGTTATGCGCACCCCTGTATATAGTAAATCCATGCCCAAGAACTGCAGTGTAGATGTACAGATTTACTCTTTTACGCTGTGCTGCAGTTGATCCATGTGAGAGTTAGAACAGGGGGTGGACAGGAGATCAAAGCTACCACATCACTTACTTAAGGACCATCTTGGCCCCCCGACTGCCCCAGGCAACGTGTACAGCTGTATATAGTCTCATTATTTGTCTCTCTTTTGTTCTTGTTCCTTTGATTATATATAGCGTCATCTGTTACAGCCTGTTTTAGGGCAAACTAAAGCAGAATTATTCATTTTTGGATGCCACGAGAGTACAGAACAGAATTGAATTTGAATTATATGTGCATTAATTTGACCAGAAATACAGTAAAATGAAATATTATAAATTCAACTTTTCTTTTTTAATATATTGTAAAATGTAATTTATTCCTGTGATCAAAGCTGTATGTTCAGCATCATTACTCCAGTCTTCAGTGTCACATGATCCTTCAGAAATCATTCTGATATGAGGATTTTCTGCTCAAGAAACATTTATGATTATTAGCAATGTTGAAAAAGCTGCTTACTGTGTTTTTGGAAAACATTCTTTCATGAATAGTATGTTCAAAAGGACAGCATTCATTTGAAACAATGTAAAAGTATTTACTCTTTTGATTAATTTAATTTAATTCTAATGATTAAAAAAAGGACCCCAAACTTTTGAATATGCCATTTTCTACAGTAGTCATTTGCCTTCTGCAACAATAGATCTACTTTTGTAAAGCCTAAAGCCTAAATTCTTCTTTTAGGATGCTCTAATTGCTTCTATCTTTTCCTCTTGTTCTTGTCCGGTGGTTCCCGCAAGGCTGAGTAAGCATGTGGAGAAAGTATCCGGACCCTGTGGGAGTTGTTTGAAGGCTGGAGGCGGGCGGTCAATCAGGGGCATGTGTGAGCGGGACTGATGGGTTGGTTTTTAGCATGACTGTGCACTTTTCAGCTCACTTGATTCTGTCACAGGCATGTTAATGTCACCAGCCTTTTACTCACTCTTCA